>VUQJ01010974.1:3668-30243 GCA_015108635.1 Andinoacara biseriatus
GGATGGCATCTGTCGCTTCCGTGGGAACTCTCTCCAATAGGAATCATACGGCAACAGGATCACTCTAAATGCGGACATGGGTGTTTCTCCAGACATGCATTTTCACGCATTTGTGTTCCTGGTTGTACAGTTCGGGCAGTGACCGCACCGCGGCCACATTCACACCGTCATGTTTTGCTTTTTCACGTCACTCTGACAACTTTGTCTGTCGAAACTGATAAGCACTTCTTTTTTTTTTAAATTTAATTTAATTTTATTATACTGGGATTACTGTGCCCGAATTTGCAGGAATGGTTCACCCAGGAGCGTGCCGCGTCCTCCTGCCTGTAGGAAGCAACTTCAAACAGCCGTGGCTTTGACCATCCTTACCAGTTTCATAATCTTGTAAAAGAAAATAAAGGAAATCATGAGCAACCACAAGGGCGGTGGAATGGCATCGAAAGAAAGGCTGTACGAGCTGTGGATGTTATATTATACAAAGGTGAGTGCAAGTGCGGAAGAGCTGAGGGTGACACCTGTTGTTACCGCAGGTCCCCAGTCTGAACTTTATATCATGACCCCGAAATACATGGCCATACTCTGTGTGGCATGTGCTGCATTCGTGTTGTGTGGACAGTGTCGCCGGCTGTAAATCAAGCTTTTATCAGGAACTCGCGTATTTTTTTAGCCTGTGTTTACAGTGACGCTGTACTAATGGCCGAAGCTGCATTTTGCTCACTATAAAATAAGATTATTTCACATGACTATGCCTCGAAGGCATCCCCGTTTGAAAGTAGTGCGTAAAAATGCCATTTGGAGCAGATTAAACACTTGTTTGAGTATTCGATCTTGTACCTGTGATGCAGGTGTTACTGAACCTACTTCCTCTTCCTGTTTGTGCTTGCCTGTGTCTTCCTCACTGAAAGCATGCGCCTTTTAAACCACAGTAGGATCAATAGTTTAATTAGAAGATTACACTGTCAAGTATTGCTTGAAGCATATGTTTAGGATTTGCTGCCAGCAACGCAGCTACGCAGCAGCCAATTGCTTTTCTGTCTCCACGTTGACCTGACTGTCAAATTGGTTTGTATGGCAGTTTGGTCTCAAATGTTGCCCCCTGTAGGCGCGAGTGCAGCTCAAGTTTCTGGATGTTTATTAATGTGTAATATATTGGTAATATGGATGAAAAATTAACTGGAGTAGAATATATTGTAGTATTGTATACTGGAGTATTGTAGAATACTTTCATATCACGTCCCTTTTTGAAGGCGGAAGACAGTTTGGTTGGGTATTATTATTTAATGAGTTTGCAATCTGCTTCCATGCCTGAGGACACACAAAAAATAGCGTTCTTTTCAAGTTTGCAGTCGCCGTATCCGATCAGCGCTGCAGATCGAAAGGGCTGCACCCTTGACAGTGATAAAGCCCTCTCAAAGAGTGGCTCATGTTTCATTAAGTGATGTTTTAATGAATGGCTTAGTCACAATATTAGAAAATACCCCAAAACTTGACAGAAGACAGAAGTCAAAGGTAGGCAAACTGCAAATAAATAAATAAATAAAAAGCGCCCTAAATGCATCACTAATGAAGGTCCAAAGTGTATCATCTTTTGCAGCATTTACTGTCAAAGTAGTGATTGTAGTCGCTCTGGGCAGATCCCAGAGGAAGTGTGTTTCTAATCCACCGTGCAACTTCCCCCCTCTCCTGCTGCTGCATGTAATAGCAAATTACTTAACTTTTCTGATTATGCAACAAACAAAATAAGTAGTAGGTGCTGTCACAATCCATTGCTAGAACAAATCAGTGGTGTGTGTGTGAGGTAGGGAGGGGTTGCCCTGAATCTGGCTCTGTCAGCTGTCTCACATCTCTGTGTGCAAGATCACTTCCTTATTAAGCTGTTTATTGGCTCCGTGTCACTTTTCTTCAGTTGCCCTGAAGCCTAAGTTTCTAATGGTCTTTCTTTGGGTTTAAGAGTGGCTTTCTTGCAGGTGTATTTTGCATGTGCGCAAACGACAAACCCGTTGTTTGGGCAGGGGTTGATTTGAGCCTAAATGTCACCGCCTTATGTGACTCAGAGGAGCACAGCAGGCCATAGAAAGGCAGGAGAACCACTACAGAGAACAATCACATTGCCTCTCCTACAAACAGCACCATGCCATTATATTCAGTGTTTTTGTTACCTGCCTGTTAGACAAGTTGTCACAGACAATATCATTTTTTTAACTGGACACAACCCATCTCTGACTCACAGACTTTGTTTGTAATTTGTCACACCAAAGAACATAATGACTACTGTAAATCAGTCAAAGTGGACAAGAAACCTGAGCTCTATTCAACAGGGGTTTTTGTTAAAGCTGTAAGTAAGCTGCTTTACACTCTGCAACTCATCTCATTTTAAGTCCAAAAGCATCTTGCACGTCCCTGTTTATGACACTGATATATTATTTGTTATATAGGTTTAGAAATATTGTTCATTTATCAGCCCCTTTATGCATCCTGACAGCACCAAAACTTGTGTACTCAGTAACCTTAAATTGTGGACTTCATACATCATAGCAATTCATTCCAGTATGCTGAACAAATATGGTGTCTCAGGCTTTAGCCTGCATTAGAAAGCACAGCTTGCTCAGGCTTGTCATTGATAAAGGAGGTCTGCCTCCCCCAGCTGTGCAAGAAATCACACTTCTAGCCAGACCTTTAGATCAGGAACTAATGTAAAATGTTTAATAGACATTGTGACTGAGTAGCATATTTCACTAAAGCTGGTAAAAAAAAAAAAAAAGTTAAGTGTTCTGTCCAAGCAACTTCAAATAACACAGGCAGTCAATGATTAAGAGGCAGATTATTTTCTCAGTAGCAACTTCCTATTATTCCATCACAAACTGTAAATCAGTAAACAACTGTACAGGCAATTTCAATACAGGATAGAATATTTACTGGATATCTGGTTTTTGGTTTTGAAGGCTTGCTGTTGTCTTTTGTCGGGAAGTGTCCAAGGTATAGTTAGTGCACGTCAGGATTTTTGTGCAACAGATGTTGTGTTTTTGTCTTTAGTCTCCTAGAGCCACCCTTACTGGTACAATTTCAGTGCTTCATATCTTGTATCTAAGAATATTTTAAGACCATCATAAAATCCTTTCAGGTATGGAGGCACACAGAAGAGGCTGATATAATCACTGTTCCATAACTTGTTAGATCTTGTCTGAAGAAATGCAAAAAGGTATTTTACTTGGGCATGTTTGAGCTTTTCATCCAGTCCTTTTGTAGTCATAAACAGGAGTTTGTCAGTTTTGGTTGTTTAATTTTTATATCCATATTGGTGCAGTGAAATCTCAACAACAATGATTTTTTTTTTGATTACCGGCAATCAACATGCACCACTATGTGCAACTGAAGCAATCAATATGATTAGCTGACAAAAAATCAGCAACTGCTTTAGTAAGTGTTCAAGTTCATGTTCGCGAAAAAAAAGAAGTCAAGGAACCTCAAATTCCAACCTTTGAAAAGCCTCATTTCAAACTTGTGGGAATTTTTTGCTTCCCTGTCATATTTCAAAGTAAATCAAAGATTTTTAGCCTGTTCAGCTATGACAGTCAATAAAGTGAGTAATCCTTCATTCATATACCCCACATTTCTGCATGTAAGTGAAGAACAAGAATCATAATTTTCACTAAGGATGAGGTTGTGGATACAGTTATGGATACAGTATGATATTAGTCTGCCAGAGAGATATGTGTGTGTTATTATCCTGTAGTCCATAGCTTGAGGAACTAATTAAAGCCTTTGGAGGTAGTGCTGGGCCATAGTGTTAAGCCAGCTGCCACCCATCAACAGCTGTGAAACCACCTCCTTAGACTGCTATGAAAAGAACAAATCACGTGCTTGCTTGTGTCCGTACATACTCAGCTTCCCTGCTATGTGTTTGTGCCAGTTACTACTGCTTTGATGCATGTTCTCAGAGATGCGCCCATCCTTGCAGCTTATGATATACCCCTGTGAGCCCAGTGATTGAATCCCCTTGTGTGGCTCAGCTCCCCTGTTTACCAACAGAACGGCCAACCAGGAAAATCAAAGTTCTCTTTGCTTTCCCTTGTGCAGGAAGCTGGAGCGAAGCAGAATGCCAAGCAGCACTGAACGGCACAGCTGCTTGGCCATGTGCAGAGAAAACCGAGATAAATGACATGGTTTATAGAGGCTGATACCTCGTGGTTGGTTTGTGACATCTGTTCTAATTGTGGTTTTAATTAGCTTTTCTAATTGTAAACATACATTAAATGTGTCTTTGAACTAGTTGCCGTGGAAGCTTGTTGATATAGCTGCGAGCACATGATGGGGATTTGTTTAGAGGGTTTGATCAATAGTAAGTTTACATAGGAATTTGTTAAGAGCAGAGACATAAAGCAGTCCTGTGCCACGTGTCTGAAGCAGTTTTTACAAACCAGAACTGGTTCAGACACCTGGTGGAGCACTGCTTTATGTATTTCCTCTTATTTTACTTTTCATTAGCAGGCCAGTCTCACTTCCTATCTTTGATCACTCCCTTTTTTTTTAATCGTAAACTAAAATCTGCTTGTTGTGCAACCAACCAGGGTACCTACACAGCATGCCAAAGCTGTCTTTTAAAATAAAACTAGAAAACAAAGCTTGCTGCATGTAGTCATTAATGCTGCCGTTGTAACCTACAGTTATATTTCCCAAAATAGTGTCACTCAGTGATGCATATTACTGTGCATCCTTGTGAATGTCATTCAGTCATTTAAAAACAAACAAACAGCTTTTATGCACTATGTATGTTTTATTGGAAAACAAAATAAAGTTGAACATGGTGTTGCAAATGTTACTGTGTCATTGTCTCCCCCGCTCAAGTCTGAAATACCTATTTGTTCAGATGACAGAGCCACAAAACAATAGGCTGTTTGTCATTTCCTGTTTTCAATGGGTATGCGCAGAGATTTTAATGTGTAGTTTGTGCAATAACTTTAAAATCACTTTTTTTTTTTTTTTGCATGGAAAGTTTGAAGGTGTAAAGACATCTCCAATTTCAAATACAGGTTTTGTTGCATTACAGCATCCAGTGACTGTTTCAACTGGATCAGCTCACAACCTTCTGGTCCTCGTGCGTGCAGCACAGCCAGACGCACGTTACAAAAAACGAAAGCTAAATTTCTCCTGCAACATCTTTTTGTTTGGTTAAATATAGAAATTATAAATTTAGTCCCAGTTCTTTATTGTTGCTGTGGGATGTTTTTGTAAAGGCCTCCTTTCTGTCTATACACAAGTTGCACTACAACCAAAAGAGGAAGGGGCCTGACGAGTATGAAGGAAATAAGCTTCAGTTAAAGTGACATGTAATTTCCTGGTTGCTCGCTTCACGCTGGAAGACAAAAAACGAGCGAGTCAGACGCTGCTGGTGGTCAGGAGTGTTGTGCAGCTGCTGAGCTGCTGACTATTGTCTACACCGAAAGTTCATCGGAGACTGGGTTCGCAAGAACCCGGCACCCTGCTCAGCCGCATACAATGAGAGATGGACAGGCACATAAGTCAATGCCAGTTGGTAATGTACATTTAACATTAATGCAGCATTAAGCAAGGCATAGTTGCAGAAAGAGTTCACATTATTAGATTTCTGCTTCTCTTAGTCAAGGAACTTAAAAATGTAGTGAGATCTGACATAAAATGAAAGCATGCATGTTAGAAAACTGTGTTGAACTGTAAGATTTTATTTGTGGTGCAGCTTTCCAACATCAGCTGCTCGGGCAGTCTGTTTGCTCTTTGGTTAAGGGGAAGTACCTGATGAATTACCATGTGGTGTTTTTTTTATGTTATTTGTGTACAGTGAGTCAGGCAGTCTGAGACAGCTCACATCTCCCTTCTCACCTCTTGATTTGGAGAAGCTTCAGCGACAATGCTTACCCGCTTACTCGGTTATCAGAATGCTCAGGTTGTTTTGCAGCACAACACTGGGAAGCGTGTCTGCACATTTCTGTGTTTGTGATTTACTCCTGAATTGCTGCATTCTCACAAACAGGGCTACCTGTCTGCATCATTGGGACTTATTAATAATAATCTAGCTTTGTATCAAATTTAAATATATTTTTAAAAAAAGAAAATGAGTTTAAAGTTGACCTGTTTCACTCATGACCTGTGTGTCATTTGTGTGTAAAGAGATCAAGAGACAGATGTGTGGAGAGAAGACTGACAGGATATGTTGCAGTGCAGAGACTGATTGTAGCTGTGATAACAACTGTTGTATATAAACATTGTACAAATGAAGTTGTCTTGCATGACATTATCGAGGGACAGTAATAAGAACGTCTTGTTCGAGATGATGACGTGCTCACAGTGAACAGAGAGCTGCTGTTGCCGCTTGCATTGACGTTATGGGTGGAATTATGACTTGAAAGAAAGGAACATGTTGTTATTGTTTCTTTTAACCTCCCCCGTGATGAAAAAGGAAAGAAATAGCTCATGTGTTCCTCTCTGTGAGAATTGCATCTCTTTGCAACATCCTGTTACAAAAACAGGTCACAGCATGTTTTGTGGCCACCGTGTGTCAAAGTTTAGTGCTAAACCTTTCTGTTTAGTACAACAACTGACCACAAAGAACTTGTTTCTAAAGATGCAATTTTTTTTTCATATACTGCATTGTTTACTAACACTGTACATGTGGCTAGAGGTATGAAGGCTAATTTATAGCCTCACTTGTTTCTTCTTCCCTTCCACAGAAAGATGTGGGCTATCTGCAGCAGTGGCTAGAGGCATTTGTGGCATCCTTTGAGAGGCTCATTGATGTGCAGTCGCTGGAGCCTCGCAGGTGAGCAGTAACAGTTATTTATTTTGCACAAACTCCAAAGCCACATACTTCCACCAGTTTATATTCCCCGAGGCTGATGAACTCTGGCCCACTGTGGAGATAAAATTTGACATGTTTATGCTACACTGCCCCTACTGCAATGCCCTTTCCCTCATTGCTGGTGCCTCCCTTCCCTTCTCTTCACACATCTCCTCATGTCCTCCTCTCTCATCTCCCAGGCTAGAGGAGTGCAGCTCAGAGGTGCCCCTGCTCCCCAGGGAGGTCCTGGTGTTCCTTAGCACGCAGCTATGGCACAGCGCGCTACACCTCACCAGTACTGCAGGGCAAAACAGCACCCCACACCCACTGCTCCTCATCAAGTTCTTCATTATTGTTTGCAGGTGAGGGCTCACCCTGCTGCGTGACAATTATGTGTGTTGTGCCAATTAAAGTGTTTGTAAAATAACTTGCAGGAGGTGACTAATTAGGGCAGGCTACATCTCTAGTTTCAAATCATATCCCAAATTTGAGTATCATGTCTGATGATGTCACCTCAGTTCACAGTGTGCAGAATTAGTGCATAACAACCAGTTCTCTTTATTGAACAGTCTGTACCAAAAACTGCAACAGGGGATTGAGATAATATTTTTCCCAGAACATGCAACGTGGCTGCAAATCGGTGTTAAAAAGTACCTTACATACTATGTTGACTGTATTTATCCTATTATAATAAGCTCACTATGCTGAGTGAGCAGAGATGTTAGAAGTGAGAGTTAGAGGGACTGAAATCTACTGAAAGTCCACAGTGGTAAAGATGGCAGAAGAAGTATAACATCCAGAGGAAAAAAGCAATCAGATTTGACTGGTGATCATACAGTCGTTTTTGATTATGTTCCAGTGACCACTGAAAATAAAATTAAGTCCTTCAGAATGACTGACCAAAAGAGTCCCCCGATGCCTTTCAAGATGTAAGACTTTTCTTAACACCTAATTGAATGAATTTCTTTCTACTTCTAGGAATATGGAGAACATTGACCCAGAGAAGACCCCTAGCTTTGTTTTTGAGACTATCAAGCTTTTGAATTTCTGTTTAGATCAGGTAAGGCCCTCATAAGCAAGATTTCAGTGACTCATGATACTGTAGGGTTTGGCTCACTAGTATGCTCACTAAATCATGCATGGAAAGATTTGCAGAAATAGGATATGGAAGCAGAGATCCTGTAGACCTATACAGAACTGAGTAGTATATTATATATGCTCACCCTAAAGAGAACTAGGTTATGGTGAAAAGAGAAGTGGGTGGGTGTGTAGTTGACCTTCTTGCCATTGCGCTGGAATTTTTCAATAGAAAAATGTTAAAACAGGGGTTTCTGTTCTGAATATGAACTAGAGATGATGCAAATGTGAACAAATGTGTCCCCCTTAAACAGTTAAAGAAGGGACAAGGTGAGAAATCGTCTCTGCAGTTGGTCGTGCAGTATGGACTTGTCCTGTGTGAGAGCCTGTTTGACCCTTATCAGACGTGGAGGAGACGCCTAGCAGGGTGAGTGTGTGTTACTTCATCCTGGACATTGTTTGTGTGGGATGTGGAATTTAGGCGCACAAAGACTAGAAGGCTAGTATTATATGCATTTAACGTCTTGCACAATCTTTTGTGACGGTAACACCTCATCTTGTTGCTTCTAAGCCTTAAAGTCAAACAAACCTCATTAGTATCAGTGGTATGAGTGACAGCCGCACACTAACTAGGTGTGATGTGAACGGGAGCATGGTAACTCGAGGCTTTGTATGTTACAGGGAGGAGGTGAGCTTGCTGGAGAGGAACAAGTATAAGTTCTCCCCTCTGGCCTTGCCGGAGGAGCTGCCTGCTCTTTTCCATGGTGAGGCACTCCCTTTCAGCTGTTCTGCAACTCTGATCTTTGTCAGTCTTCACATACCACAAGATCCAAACTGCTCCTTGTCTTTTAAAAATAATCATATCTCTTAGAAAAAATGGTTAATGGCTTGTGCAGTTGGTTAGCATGTTTGATTTGGGTAAAAATAAATAAATAACTCAATTATTCTGCATCTAATTATCAGGCCTCTGTCACCAGTCCAAGCATTTGCAATTATAGAATCACATTTGCTCTAATCTACTAGCCATGTGGGAGGGCCCAGCCTGGGCAAGTTTCAGTATGCCCACATTTTAGGAAGATTACTGTAACACCAAGTTTTAATTGGAAATGTTAAGGACTACTTGTGTAATACCGATCCTATAAGTAAGGCTTAGGCTTTTCTCTTTTGCGTAACTGTAAGACAAAGTAGGCACTCCAAGAGAATTTTTTATGAGGCGTTGTAGCATGAACTTTTCCCTTCTATTTATTTTTTGCTGTTGGTCATTAACTATACGCCCTTATGCTATTTATACTGACTGGAGTCTGGAGTCAGTACCATTATGTATTAAGGAAGAGGCTAAAAAGAAAATGCTATGTTTTAATTTGATTATATTTTGAGAGTACTGTTTGTTTTCTGTCATGTATTTTAAGTCTTACTGGTCTTACATGATACTGTTTTTCCCGACACAGAAAGCCTACAGGAGAGCGAGAAGATCCCAGAGTTCCTCACACTCAGATTGGTTCATCTCCAAGGTGCTGTCATCAGTGGAGGAAAGGTCTGCTACCCTCTCTGTCCTGTCTATCAATAATCACTCCACAGTATGAGAAAAACATGTGCAAATTAAAATAAAAGTTAGTCAGAGTCATTTATGCCTCTTTGTGTATTTTATTTTCAGAAGAATGGTCTTCTCTCCATCACCCCTTACTCTGTTGATGACCTCTTCTCGGTTCTGCGGGCATGGTGCTGCCGGACCTCCCCTGAACCCAAGGACACCAAACTACCGCGGCTCACTTTGCAGTGCCTGACAGCGATGATCCATCTCCTGCACACCAGCAGTCCTGTGGAGCGGCAGGTGGAAATCAGGACCATCCTAGAGAACTACTTCCAGCTCCTCAACTGGAACGGTCCACTTAGCAGTGACCAGGAAGACAGGCAGTCCTGGGAAGACAGCCTGATCTCTCTCCAGCGCCAAATGCTAAGTAAGAGCACACCTGCTAGCTCTCAAGTCTGCCCGAGTGTAAATTGTTCCCCTATTTTTGATCTCTCTCAGTCAGCGTGGAGACCAAAAATCAATTGTCCCAGTGTGTGATAAATGAGTCAACATCCCATTGCTGTCACTTTTAGCTGCTGTTCCTGAGATCCTGCAGTGCTCTGACAGACCAGTGCTTCAAGCTATCTTCCTGAACAACAACTGCTTTGAACACATCCTCAGACTCATTCAGAACAGCAAGGTCAGACCAAGTCAATCATAAAACTTTGAGCCTGTTCTTTTTATTTAAACTTTGTACTTTTCTCAACCAGCCTGCCTACCAGTCTGTCACCTTTTTATTTGTGTCGTGTCTATTTCCTTTTTTATTTTCTTAAATGCTATATCTGTCGACTAACCTCTTTCTTTTCTGGTTTCTTCGAAACATCACAAACATCTTTGTGCTTCCATGTTACACGTCCCTCACTTGGCTTTAATGGACATGTACCCCTGCAGGTGTAGAGAAAGAGACCAGGATCACACCTGTCTCTACTGCCTCTCTCGAATAAGTTTTTTTTTTTTTTTTGTCTAATTGTCTGTCTTTGTGTGCTGTCTGTGTGTGCGTGTCTGTTTGTGTGCTTGCGTGTGTTTGTATGTCCTGTAGCTCTTTCAGAGCAACAGGCGTAGGCCGGAGCGTGAGGTTGTGTGTGACCTCACTACGCGTTTACTCACTGAGGTCGAAGTGGACCAGGTACTTTCCCCCACTCTGTGTTGCTATTGGTCTGTCAGCAGGAAACTCAGCCCTCTCTCCACTTGAGCTATTTAAACAGGAAGTTTGGGGCAGGAAGTTGGCTTACACTCATTTGTAAATAAAGCAGGTAGCATGGCTATACATGATAATTTCTGTGTGGAGTTCCCTTTTTATCAGTCATATCTGTCCATCAAAAGTGTCCCCTCACAGCTCATGCTAGTTATTTCAGGCATTGTGTTGATTTTGATATCACAGATGTAAATAGGCTGAATTCCCTGTTGGCAACACCAAGCAAAAAGGGCATGCTGTGTTTTTCATGGTGCATGAAATGGTTGCTTTTCGATGCACGTCCTTTCTTCTTCTCCTCATGCATTATCTGCTCTGACGTGTGACTGGTGGTGCTTGTATAAAAGACCTGGCTCATATCCTGGAGTTTGATGTTGCCTAATTTCCCGCAATAGTTGAGGATTGCTTCAGTGTTTTTTTTTTGAGTTTTTTTTGTTTTTTTGGTTGGCTTTGGGTTTTGCATGCTGAGACCTATCTATAATTAACAAAGGGGCGATTGTTTTGCAACTTGTACAGCCGTACTCTAATCTTACTTCCAATACTTATGGTGTTAAAGAAAAAAAGCAGTTTGATAAAATTACTTTTACACTTTACAGATATTAAGATTAAAAAAATTAACCCATATTCTTTCGTGTGATGAAGGATTTGTGCAGAATGTACTTCTGGTCATTAGTTTTGGAACTTTTTTTACACCTGTTTTAGGCTTTTGGTGTCAGCTCATGATGATGCACATTTTTAATTGGCTGTTACTGCTTATTTTCATGCAGGTTTGGGAGAAAGGATCAGACAGCATTACAGTTCATGCCTTGGGAGTCCTCACAGCTATAATGAGTAACTCACCCAATGCAAAGGTAAATCTCTCCTATATAGCCAAAAACTTGCACGTTCTCCTCAACACTAAAAGTGTTACAATTCCTGCAGAAATGAGTCACTGACGAGGAAAGTTGGGAAAGCTCGTTGTATTTCCTTCCAGTGTATGGAAGTGTGCCAGCTAGTTATCCCCCGCAGAACAGCTTTCTCCAGCCTATTTCTGTCTCACTTCCCCTCAGGAGGTTTTCAAGGAGAGGATTGGCTACTCACAGCTGTTTGACGTGCTGAAGAGTCAAGGTCAACCCACCAAAAGGCTTCTGCAAGAGCTGATGAACATGGTAAAACATGCATTTCCTCATTTTCCCTAATGAGTACAGAGACAGTAGAAGTCAAACTGCCCTAATTTAAATGGCATTATGCTAATTAACCTGGAAAATTGATCATGTAACTCTGTCTATATCTCATTTATATGATATGTTCTCTGTCTTCTATCCAGGCAGTGGAGGGTGAACATACCCATGCTCATCACCTTGGCATTAGTAACGACCAGCCTTTGCTGTTGCTTCTGCAGTGGCTGCCTGACCTGTCAGGTCAGAGGGACCTCCAGCTGCTGGTCGCCCAGTGGCTGGCTGCTGTTTGTGGTGGCTCCTTGTCTTGTCGCACTGTAGCTGTGGAAGCCGGCATGGTGGGGGCTCTGCTGCAGGTGCTCTCCCATCCTCAGAGTCTGGACAGGCAGTGTGCAGATGCCCTTCTGGGCCTCCTGCAGGACTTGGGCTCTCTATGTCTCAAGCCAGAGGAGCTGAAGAGTCTCCTGAGACTCCTCAGAGTTGACCAGGACAATGGTGCAGTGTTAGGGAGGGTCCACCCCTACTGCACTCGTGTCATACGAGTTCTCTCAGCCGTGGCAGCCAGAGAAGGCAGAGACAGTGCCTTGCAATATTTTGATCTTACACCTCCAATGGCAGGGGTCATGGTGCCCTCAATCCAGCGCTGGCCAGGCAGTGGGTTTGCTTTTCATGCTTGGCTCTGCCTTAACATGGAATTCCCCTCTTCTCACTCAGACTTCTCCAACAACCGTAAACCTAATACCAATTCTGGCATGGGTTCTCAGCATGATATGGGAAAGGGACCACGCAGGAAACAACTCTACAGGTAAAAGGGCACTTTTCTGAGCAACACTTTTTAAATATATTTATTGCTGTGTGGTAAAATCCTCGACAGAGACACACTTGTTTTTTCTGTAAAGTTTCTTCACAGCAAGTGGAACTGGACTGGAAGCCTTCTTCACCATGGAGGGTGTGCTGGTGGTGGCTGTTTGCACTAAGAAAGACTACATGGCTGTTGCTCTGCCAGATTTTCGACTGACTGACTCGTGTTGGGTGAGTGTGGACACATTGGAGCATATGTAATGTAATACATGGAAGAGTCTTCCTCTTGAGAGGGAAGTGTAAATTAATGTTCACATTGTACCGTTGTAAGAATCAAACTTTTAGAATGTCATTTTTTTTTTTTACGTTGACACTTATAAAAATGTGTTTGCCCCTATATATTTTCAGCATTCAGTGGCTATAGTTCACATCCCAGGCCGCCGTCCTTTTGGTCAGAATTTGGTCACTATCTACATCGATGGAGAGCTGCGTAAAACTGCACAGCTTCGCTTTCCATCTTTCAGCGAGGTAACTGAAACTAGTATCTGATATATTCTATTATTACAGACAATTTCTTCTTCAGCATTCTAATTATCTCTCTTTGTCCTCCGCTTGAACCTGATCCTGAAGCCTTTTACATCCTGCTGCATCGGCTCTGCAGGCCATCGGACCACTACCACCACCACCTCCCCCAGCCTGCCCACATCATTTTCCTCCAGTCCGTCACCCGAGTTTGCCTTCCCCACCCATGCCCCTTCCCTCATCCGTTCCCAATCCTTCCCAGCCTCCTTTGCGGGTGGCCGCTGGGGGCCTTCAGGAGACTCCACAGTGCACACAATCCCAGCAGGGCTGCAGGACACAGAGTGGGGGACACCCACATCCCTGGATGGGCTTCTAGGCACTGCCTTCATCTGCCATGAGGCTCTGCAGCAAACCCAAACAAGAGCTCTACATGCTGCAGGTAGCCATGTTTTGCTACACTACAAAATGTTCTTATACACTTCGGCTGTTACTGTATTTTAGGATTTACCTCTTCCAGAATTCAACAGATTATCAAATGTTCAGAAAACCGGCAGTAAATAAAATCACAGTGCCATGTTGTTGACAGATTACTACTGCTCACACTGAAAGAAAGAGTAGTTTTTTTTTTTTACATACACACTGAGCAATGTTTGCATATTTCATGACTTCGATTGCTTTCTGCACTTCATCACAGGCCCCAATCACGTGTCCTTATTCAAAGTGGATGGAGAGTTGTCTGATCTCAATGGCAAACTGCTGCTCTACTACACTCCACAGGTAACTCATTGAAACTCAGCAGAACTTTCAGATTGCGCTACAGCGGTTTTATTGGGTGAACCAAAAATAGTAGAGATTATTCTTGTTTATGAGCGTGTGTGTTTTTTTCAGGCCTTTAAAAATCAGATATGTCTGGACCTGGCACCCAATCACCATTATGATGGGAGGCTTACAGGACACAGGGTGGTGAACTGGGACATCAAGGTTAGATACAAAACATTTTGAAATAGCTTCCCCATATTATAGATTCCTATACTGGTAATGCACTATACTCTACACCTTACAATGTCTCTTTTTGTCATGGTTTGATTTTCTGTTGTTTTGCTGCTTGCCTTTGGGAAAACTTTCTTTCTTTATGGGAGTCACGTAGAAGGTTCCAAAAAATCATTTGTACATATAAAGTGATATTTATTTCTTTAATTAATTTCATTTCTTTCTTTCTGCTCCTGCAGGATGTTGTAAATGTGGTCGGTGGTATGGGAGTTTTGTTGCCACTGCTTGAGCAGGTATGTGAGGCTGAACAAGTTTACAATGGCGGTCAGGAGAGCTCAGACTTGCTGGGGCCAGAACTCACTTCCTCCAGAGGCTCCGCTGCAATGCTACTGCCACTGAACAAATCTGCAGGTCAGTTCATTTTTTTACATTTTTTTACTGCTCTGTGTGTTCTATGCAGCCATAGTATAAAATCTGTCCAGCATGTTCTTATGATTGATTGATTGATTGATTGATTGATTGAGGAAATCTCTCATATATATGGACAAAAGTATTGGGCCACACTTCACAATCTATAAATTCAGGTGTTTTCAGTCCCATTGAAACAGGGATATAAAATCAAGCACCTAGTCATGCAGTCTGCCTTTGCAAGCATTTGTCTAAGAATGGGTTGTTCTAAAGAGCTCGTTGAATTTAATTACGGTATTGTGTAACAGGATGCCACCTTTGCAGTCGGCTTGTGAAATTTCTTCCGTCCTAGTGGTATTATTTATTGCAAAGTAGAAATGTCTAGGAACCATAGCAACTCATTCACAGAGTGGCAGATCATGCAAAGTTATAGAGCGGGGTCACAAAATGCGTAAAAGTCGCCAACACTCTGCTGACTCAAAACCTGCAGAGTTCCAAACCTGCCCTGGCATTAGCATCAGTGCAAAAACAGCACACTGAGCGTGTCATTGCACAGGTTTCCACAGCCAAGCAGCTTCTGTAGTTGGCCCAGTACTTTTGTCCATATAATGCATTTCTACTGGAGCTATAAAATAGTTTATCACCCCTTGAGAAGCAGGGGTGTGTTCCTGCAGTGATATGTTTCTGTTCAAATATTTTAAAGGTGACTGGTGTAAGATTCAAATACCATTCAGCTTCACTGCATCAGGGTGGCCAGTAATCTCAGAGCCAGTAACCTTAAAGCTTCAGTAATTTAAATGAAGTTATCTGAATAACTACATACAACAAATGAATAGTAATCAGAAAACACACCAGGTTAAACCTAGTATCACAAAGTGACATCCTAACTAGAGCATAGGTAGTAGTGCATGATGCAATAACTAGCAGGAAGTTGTAGACAAACAATAAGCATTGTGTAATGAATCCTAATAGGTTAAATGTCAGAATCTGTGTGGGTATAATGAGTAGCATAATGAGATGAATGGAAACCAAATTCAACAAAATGAAACATGTAATCTGGCATATGACTGATGACTCACCCTGAGATAAGAAAATGTCAATAAAGTGCTTTGTAATGCGAAAAAAAAAGACTGCCAGTAACACCGGAAATCTTGTTTTGCCCTATTTTTCGTCTCTCAGAGGGCAGACTAGAGAGAAACAGTGTTGCTGCATTCCTGCTGATGGTGAAAAACCTAATTCGCCAACACCCTGTTAATCAAGAGAGCCTTCTGCAGTGCCATGGCCCAAGCATCATAGGAGCCATGCTCAGCAAAGTAAGCTCCCCTCACAAGTTATCCATTTCAGCAAGTGGGAACTAAATAAGAGAACTGATTATCATCTGAAAGTGAATATCTGACCTTTTCCATTGTATTGCTGCAGCATAATCGCTGTGTAATGAATGGGTCTGGTGTTGTTGAAACAGCAATGTTTCAGAATGACAGTATCAAATGATTTTGTGTGTGTGTGTAGGGGGGTTTGTGCAGTTTGATAGATTGCATAGTCATTCTCTGAATGAGGACAAATGACAAACTACAGAAGTGTTGAAAAATAGGAAATGTACATGTTGAGTCAAGTACAACATATCACATAAAATATAAGAAAACAAGTGGGCTGGTAGTGATGCATCATTGTCACGGCTGTTCTGAGTGGCAGGTTTGAAATTTATTTTATCAAACATTTCCTGCTGTAAACAAACTTGATTATAAATTTAACTAGCCATCTTGGTAAGATTTGTTGCTGATGAATTCTGAATTAAAAGGGTTTCTGAGTGATATTTAAGGGCAAAGATTGGTAAAGCCCTCAAATTTACATGTTAGAAAAGGGATAAACACAAAGGTCCACTGTCTTGCAAAACACAATGTAGCTTTTTTTTTTTTTAAAGCAAGGTTTAGTGTGGAGTGTTGCAGAATTACAGTAGCCTGAAATCAGTAGCCATAGTTTACTGTATGTTTGAGTTCTGAACTTAATCACACAGTATTCCCAAATGTAAATCTTCAATGATTCCACCTAGTCAAGTGTTGCATTAGTGTGGCACAGATATGCCATCATGCTGGCCATATACACTCACCAGGCACTTCATTAGGTACACCTTGCTAGTACTGGTTGGACCCTCTTTGGCCTTCAGAACTGTCTTAATCTTTCATGACATATATTCAGCAAGGTGCAGGAAAGATTCCTCAGAGATTTTGGTCCATATTGACATAATGACATCACACAGTTGCTGCAGATTTGTTGGTTGCACATCTATGATGTGACACTACCATTCCACCGCACCCCGAAGGCACTCTACTGGATTGAGAGGTGGTGACTGTGGAGGCCATTTGAGTACAATGAACTCAGCGGTATGTTCGAGAAACTAGTTTGAGATGATTCGAACTTTGTGATGTGACATGTTGTCCTGCTGAAAGTAGCCATCAAAAGATGAGCACACCGTGGTGATAAAGAGATGGACATGATCAGCGACAATGCTCAGATATTGCATCCGCCACACCATTACACCTGTAGCAGCAACAGGAGTCTGAGCCATTGATACAAGGCAGGATGAAGCCATGCTTTCATGTTGTTTATGCCAAACTCTGGCCCCACCATCTAAATGTCACAGCAGAAATTGAGGTCTTGTTTTTTCCAATCTTTTGTTGTCTAATTTTGTTGAGGCCATGCAAATTGTAGCCTCGGTTTCTTGTTCTTAG
Organism: Andinoacara biseriatus; assembly: GCA_015108635.1. Taxonomy (NCBI): domain Eukaryota; kingdom Metazoa; phylum Chordata; class Actinopteri; order Cichliformes; family Cichlidae; genus Andinoacara; species Andinoacara biseriatus. The sequence continues at coordinate 20,926 of VUQJ01010974.1, forward strand.
CTGACAGGAGTGCCACCTGAGTTAATTTTCTCTCTGTACCTGGTGTAGAGAGAATACCTGGTGTGGTCTTCTGTTCCTGTAGCCCATCTGCTTAAAGGTTTGACATGCTATGTGCTCAGAGTTGCTCTTCTGCATACCTCAGTCGTAATAAGCAGTTATTTGGATTACTCTTGCCTTCCTATCAGCTCGAAGCAGTCTGGGTTCTTCTTTAGTGTCATTAAAACAGACCTTCATACACAAAAATCCAAATAAATGAAAGCATTCTGTACTGTAACCGTGCTCTAACCTCTTTCCTATCTGCTTGTTTCTACTGCAGGTTCCGGGCAGTATGATGGACATGAATGTTTTAATGGCATGTCAGCTGCTGCTGGAGCAGGTTTTCAATGAGGGCAACAGCCCACTTTTACAGCAACTCTACCAGCACCTGCTCTTTAATTTCCGCGTCTGGACCAAAAGCCATTTTGCCGTTTGTCTGGGTAAGGCACAAACAGCTTCTTGTTGCTGAGTAATACAGCTGCACCTTTTATTGTTTGCTGAAGGCTTTTTGTGACCCTTTTATATGTATATACATGCTGGAAGGAGAAGTAAAAGGGCTAAAGCACAACAGAGTCGAATGCAGTAATGTTTCAGGTTCAGGCTGTGGCGCGGGTTAAAAGTGAATCTGTGACTAACGCACCACTTCAACACCCCATGTTATAAATTGTTCCTCTTCACCACAATCTTGCATATTAGTTTGACATTTCTAAATGTCAGCCTGAAAGGAGATGACAGAAGTATTCTTTGTCTTCCTAAGCACATGTGCAATACCTGCAGTCTGTGATAAACAAAAGCAAACAGCGGATGAGGAGGAAGTATGGGGTTCAGTACATACTGGATACCCTTCGAACATACTACAGGTAAAAACCTTCTATTGCAACGATGAGATGTTACATTATGTTGAAAGATAGTAAGTGAATTCAACAATGAAAACTCCCTCACTGTTATTAGGTTATTGTAAACGTCAGTGTTTTGTTCCCTTCTCTTTAGTACCAAAACTTAATTTCTCAGATGAGAATTAATTTCACTTTTTAATATCTTTGGTCACAGTGTGGAGAAAGACGGCAGATCTCTGTCTGAAGAGAAGCAGACGATTCAGACGTCTCTATTTACCGTGCTGAAAGATTTTCTCAAGTCTCCTACACCAGAGGAGCTTCACAGCGTCCTCGCCTTCATTTTGACTGTAGGAGAGGAGCAGCAGGTAATACTTGCATGTTTTGCAGCTGTTTTTATTTAAGGAATTTAAAATTGCAATCATTTGACCTTTTGAGTGTAATATTTTACTCCTCTTTTGTTTAATATATCCTGTTTTGGCATCTCTGCACTTTCAAAATGCTCTTCATACGACTTCAAACTTTACCCTCCGTAATCCGTATTTCTCTCTTGCTCTTTATCAGCTGCCTCCGTCACTTCTTTCTTCTGTTTCGCTCACTCAGGTGGTGAGGGCTTTGGATGTGCTGTATGAGCTCTTGAGGAGCAACCCTCCTCGTGAGCAGGTGCAGACCGTGCTGTTGGAGTGGGGCGTGGAGCAGCTGTACTGTCTGCTGCTCAATCCAAGCTTTGGGGATGAGGCCAGAGAGAGGGTCTTCAGGGTGAGAACAAATCTTAACATACTGCAATTTATTACACAACAGATATTTGCACTCTACTGTAAAGTGTCAAAATGGGATTGTCACAGTTTACCTGTGGTTTCCCCGCAGGTTTTATACAAGATCCTTAAGAGCGAGCGAGTGTCGGAGCGCAACAAGCACCGCATTAAACTGAAGGATTTTGGCTATTTTGGCCTGGTTTGCTGTCTTGATAACATTCCTGTAACCATGACCACAGTCCGGTGTCTGTACGAGCAGGTCCTCGCTACAGGTAATATGAAAACAAGCTTCTTCCTTCTGTAATGAACACGGATGACAAAACACATTTATCTATTGTTTAGATAAGAATTGCTCTTTAAAGGGACAGTTCAACTCAAAATCAAGTGTACGTTTGCCCTCTATTGTGTAGTGTTATTTATCCATCCAGTTATTCAAGAAAGTCCTCAAACCTTACTGTTTGTTTCATGTAATGTTTCATGAAAATTTTGTTCCATGAAATTGAGAGACATTTTCACAAATATACTGAAATGTTCTGCAAGATATCATTTGCTGAGAATGCAGATGCGGCGTCTCCTCTTAGTGATTTATAAATAATTAATAAACTGGAATAATCTGATCTCTGTAGTCAGTGGAGATTAGGCAAGGATGCAGAAAGTGGGAAGTTGTCACAGGCAAACACACAATTCAATATTTATCAGGATTTCTCTAAAAGTCATTAAATGCACTTTTAAAAACCACATGAAACCGTGATTCAAGAAATTCTGAAGATATTTATATGCATGCTTCCGTGTCCACCTTGAAGCTTCTTGATTCTGTGTATCACAGTGCATTATGATTCATCATAGATGATCCTGTTCTTACTCTCCTTTTACATACTTTGCTGCCTATAAATTAAACTATGCAGCTACAATCTCTGATTTCACTGGAATATTTTAAAGGATTGTATTTGTTTGTCTACAACTACTCTTCCCCATATTTTTTCTTAATTTGTTATCATGTATAATGTGTCATTTTATTATGTGGCAGTCAGTTTAGTACGCAGGTCTCGGTTAAAAAAAGAGATCTCGATCTCAATGAGTCTGCCCGTTTAAATGAGGGATTTAATAATAAATAAATAAATAAAAAGCTTCTGACGGTGAAAAAATAGTGAATTAGTTAAAAAGGGAAATTTTCTCTCAAAGTTAAAAAATAAATGTATGTACAATTAAAACTGCAATAGATAGAAGTCTGAAAAAAAGGCACATGTACATAAAAATAAATCAGCTCTCTCCAGCTTAACCAATTAGGGCACAAAAGCTTACTTTTTTTTTAAATTCTCATGGTACTGAAAAGATCTGTAACTGCTCAAAATTTCTTGTCATGCAATATATTTTCTAAAATCTGAAGAAAAAAAAGAAAAGAAAAAAGTCACAGGTCATGTAGGACTCTAGTTCCGTCTCAGACCACCTCAGATACAATATTCTAAAATATTAATGTAGGTTTATATTTGAAAGTGATGCTGAAAACATATTGCCTACTCCAGCCTTAAATCGACTAACCAAACAAACTGAATAAACAGTAATAACTTCCTTCCAGTAAAACAAGCTTGAAATGATGGCGATATCACCTTCCAAACCAACAAATTAAATTAACTGATGCTCCGCAGATGCCAGTCCTAATTTTAGAGACCTGCTGGCTGTGGCCTGCCTGTCCCACCGAGCTGAACTTACAGTCCGACTGGACGTCTGTCGCAAGGTCAGCCTGCTTTTAGCAGTCATGCTCTTATAAAATCACCATGGCCAACTTTTTTTGTTTTCTATCCAAAACAAATTTACTCTCACTAATGAAAAGCTCTTGCTTTGTTTCCTAATTTTACCCCAGCTCTTTCATCTGATCTACTCCAACGAGGATTATGTGAAACAGCTCGCGAAGCAGCCCGGCTGGCAGGATGTTCTCACCAAACTCTATGTGAAAGAGTGCTATGAGGTTCACGCTGCCACCATCGCGGACTTGAGCAACCACACTCCCGTAGAACCAAACTACCGGCCACCACTGCGAAGAGATCAATCCCTGGTCATAGAGGACACACGCACAGACATTTTCATGAGCTACCACACCTCGCATGATATCGAGGATGAGGACGAGGAGGATGAAGGTGGTCAGCGGGACATCTCTGAGGGATTCTCTGATTTATCGCAGTCGCCTCCCAGTGGAGGCGGAGGCCCGTTGAAAAACTTCACGAGCTCCATCCATTTTAAGTCGTTTGACTCAGTGGATCAGGGGAGCCACTCGTCCTCTACCTCCAATCCAGTTGACATCACCTCGTCTCACCATGAAGAAGAGGGAAGGGATTATCATCCACTCTCCCCCTTTGGTACATCGCCTTTTGATTTGGATTTGGGGGGCGTGGGAGAGACTGGCGCACACACACCTGCAGGTAGTCTGACCAACACACCATCTCCTCTAGAGCACTACAAACCATTTCCACCGCTCAGACCAAGGAAGAGCTCTAGTTTGTCCAATGTGCTGGATGACACCAGCTATGGGACAGACCCTCCTACCGGAGATACGATCTCCAATACGTCCAACCCACAGGTATAGCTGCTCATTTGATTCAGGTTTCACTGACATTCGCAATCAGGGCTTTGAAATCAATCAGAGACCTTTCAGATAAAATCTTGTTTCTTGCCTTTAACAATTTATGAGATTTCATTAAGTTCTTTTCACCGACTATTTTTTACATTGCAGCAGACCCCCGAGGAAGAGCTGTGCAACCTGCTGACCAACATTGTCTTCTCCGTCTTGTGGAGCGGCAGGGGGGCAGAGGGGACAGAGGATGTGGTGTGGAGAGAGCGAGGACAGGTATTTTCTGTTCTCACCAAACTGGGCTCCTCCTGCCAGCTGGTCCGCCCTCCCGATGACATCAAACGCAGGTTAGTAACGTGGACTCACAGAACAACCGCACTTGGGGTGATCCTGTCAGGTAGTGGAGAAACAAATGAAGTATCTAGAAGCACTGTCATGTTATGTGGTGATGCATTCAATGTCTGTTTGCTACTGTGTGCGCCAGTTTGTTGGAGATGATGCTGGAGTCATCACTGTCAGACCTGAGGGACGCCCAGGGAGCGTTTCTGCCTTTCTGTCCCAGTCTCGTTCGGCTCCTCAGGCTGCTGCAGGACTTCCTGTTTGCCGAGGGTACAAACAACCATGCGCTGTGGAGTGAAAAGGTATATCAGCTGGTATTCATGTACCACCAACTCATTCCGTATGGGATTTTAATAAATGTTGGATTATTGTCTGTCTGTCTCTCTCTCTCCATAAGCATAAATGTCAAAAAAAATGTTTTATCCTCTTCATCATTTTAAAAACGACACAAGTAATTGTGAATAAATTAGTCTACATAGAAGCGTATCACTGTGCATTCTCAGGTTTATAGCTTATTTTATTCATTTTCTGTGATTTATAAATTGAATTTTAAAATCAAATTCAAACAAGAATCAAATATTAGTATTTTGACCCAAGAATTAAAAGAGCAGATAGATGACATTAGCTTAGCTTAGCACAGATGTGGTGGGAAAAGCTTGTGATGCAGCCATGCTTGCCATGGCATTAAATTTTTTCCCTCTAACGCTTAGTGAGAAAGTAAATCGGTATTTCCAAAAAATGTCTAGTTTACGGTACATTACAAATTATCTGTGTGTTACAGACTGTAGTAGTAGACACACCAATTCTTTCTGAAGAATAGCCAAGAGTTTTATCTTGTTCAAGTTAAACTTGACTAAATTGTGTCTGTCTGTGCTGTATTTTAAGTGTAAAACCTTCAGAGGGATATTTTTACTCTCACAGTTTTTCTTGGACCAATGAAACAGAATGATTTTATTAGAAATGCAATAAATATTTGTATGTCAGAAAGCATAGTGCAAAGATTTTCATTATCACAGGCTTTACACACTTCCTGTTAAATATCAGGTCAAATGTGGACCCTTGCTTTACTGAAGGGTGGAAAGGCATGATTGGGTATGAAGGTTGCATGTAAATCATCAGGTTTAGGCTGTATTTAGTGCTGCAAGGTGTGGAAACAGGTCTTGGTCTTGTTTTGACTTGTTTGCTGACAGGTGTTGTTGTATCGTAGATCTTTGAGGGGGTGGTGAACCTGCTGGACAAGTTAAATGCCTGGCATAGTACCCCTGGCAGCCCGGGAAACACAGAACTGAAAGAAATGGCCCAGATCGGCCTGCGTATCATCACCGGATATATCCAGCAGCAGCACCCAACGGTCAGCTCCACCCACAACTCAACCTATCCAGTGCACCAACAGTATTTGTCAAATATTTTTCACTCCCCGAGTCTTACGTAACACAAACACCTGCACCATTGAATTTGGCAGGTTGTATAGGTTTACAGTCCTTAACGTGATAGGTGAACTCAGATAAAGATAATTTTTAAATACCAGGCCTTCTATGGCTTTCTGATCAAAGACATTGCAGTCATACTTTTTAAGGAGTGCTCTGTATGAAAGGGCAGCTCCTCTCTGAGTTATGACTGCTGTTGCGGCTGTTCTCGCTGTTGGATAGAGAGAGCTGTGTTAAATGAACTGACCATAAGGCTTTCCATCACATTCTGCTGGTTTCATTCATCTCCTTGAGAGTGCAACTCCCCCTAAAGCTATTTGGTTTTGTCACTAAGATAAATTATTTTAATTGCACCTTAACATACATCAAAACTCTTTTTTTTTTTTTTTTAAATTACTAAATAAAGTCTAGTGGTTGAAAGTAACCTTGGATATTTACTTAAACCATTTACTAAAGTATAACTTCATCATTCATCATTGTCTATAGAATAATATTTTTTTTTCCTCAATCTCTTACTTATGAACTCACTTGCCCCTCCTCAGGTGTGTGAGATGGCCTATCTGAAGCTCCACAGCCTTCTCCAGACTGTGCTCTGCTTGAGCTGGGAGGAGGTGTGCTTCTTGCTGGGGCGGATTGGATCCCCCTTGTGGCCTGGTGGTGTAATGGACAGCGCCAACTGCGCACACCCAGAGACTTTCTCCCACCTTGTGCCCATTGTGCGGACGCTACTTGACCAGCACGCTGACCCCGTCAACCTCCAGAGCCTCCTGCCTAACCTGCCCATCACCAATGGCAGCACCACCTTCGCCCAGGACCTGAAGGCTTATTGTCAAACACTGGAGTGGCAAGGTTTTTACCAGCAGCAGGTCGGTGTCAGCTGAAATGGGGCATTTAAAAATAGATACCATTTATCTTTTGTTTAGGGAGTCTAGAAAGCTTGTTCTTCTCACTAAGCAGGTTTCATAAACCGTGCCCTCTCTGATACTGCTGCCTCTATTCTTTGTCAGGTTTGTATATGCTAAGAATATTTGCAATGTTATTTTCGGGCTTTGCCAGTTACCTCCCAGTGGGTAACTGAGAAATCTAATGCCTTTTCAAAAAACAAAAAAAACCTATCACAAGTTTAGTTGAAAGCCTTAAACTCCCCAATGTAGCCTGGCTGACCTTCAGTGTATTTTAGGCAGAGTTTAGTTTATGCTTGTACTTGAAGTTGAAAGATTTCATGAACTGATGCCAAACAGACACACTCCACACAGAGCTGAGCATTGATTTATTATTGCTCTGGGTAACAGTGCATGTTCATAAATCTGCTTCGTTTAGATTACTTATGTATACGGATCCCACAGTACATTAACCAGTTTGGCATAACTTTGGCTGACATGAAACTTGGCCAGGACGGTTCTCTCAGACACTAAGTGATCACATACTGTCTTTGTATGTTTGCAGTTTATTTATGGAGCGGTTTCTTATAAATGTATATTCGGTATTTGTTTATTTATATTTTTGGCTTAAAGGTTTAGCATTTAGTGGTAAAGCAGTAAGAAGGAAGGACAACAGTTTCATATACAGTCTTAACAAATTTATTAGACCTCCACCAAATGTACAGTTTGTGCCACAGCTGCCCTAAATTAACAGTATTGGTGAAAAGAAAAGTCCAGTATGGTGGCTCAAATTTGGGTATAAATATGGGACTTAATTGTATTGAACTAAGTCTTACGTCTGTGAGAATATTTACTGATGTTAACGGTTCAAAAATATGTCCTTTGCTGAGCTGAGGGACTTGATAATGCACATGAAACCCACATATTCCTGCCATGATGCTGTTTTTGGTTCTAGCATCCAGGTTATCATCAATTCCTTCCTGACCTCTGACACAGTTCCTGCATGTTTTAAGCATGCTGTGATCCAGACTTTACTCAAAAAAAAATTAAACACTGATGTAAAGTATGCAAAAAATTATCAATCTATCTATGAATTCCCATTTATTTCAAAAGTGATGGAAAACACTGTCATGTTCTCCATCATGTTGGAATCCCTTCTGGCTTCAAAGCTGTGTTTAAATGTCTTTATAAATACATTTTACTTACTTCTTCCTCCACTGTGCCTCTAGGTTCAGCCCACCATGGAGCAGTACGAGCTGGACACATTTGGGAGGAGCCATGACATCATGTCCAATTTCTGGAACTCCTGCTTTGATGACCTGATGAGCACAGCCTTTAAACGGGACAAAGACAGATCTGACAGCAAATCCAAGTTTCAGGTAAAAGACCTTATGAGCTTCAAACTGCAAACTGCTGAAATCCAGTTTCCAATTACTTAATTTATGTCTGCCTTTAAAAACAGGAGGCAATAGTGGATCCCTGCATGAAGCGAGCCAGGAGTGAGAACAACAGGTACTTCGTTTGCCAGAAGCAGAGCTCTAGCCAGCAGGGGGTGGTGTGGCTGCACTGGAAGGCTCTCCGCGGGCTTCTGACCTGTGAGAGAGGAGCTTGGGCCAATAGGTATGTCAATCCCTCTATACTAGTAAATATCTTACCAAGAAATTTGTATTTCTAAGACTAAATTGTCATTTTGCTGTTCCTTGCTACCCAAAATGTTCAGATTTGTAATTTTATTTTTGATTCCAGAGTTCAGCCAGAAGTAAAATGGAAACTGTCCAATGCAGAGACCTATTCAAAGATGCGGCTCAAACTTGTGCCCAACTTTAACTATGATCCACACAGTGAGGCCAGCGCCCTGCGGGATAACATGGGTATGCCACAGATTGTAAGGATGTGAGCTTTTTTTTTTTCTCTCAAAGTAAAAAGGTGCACTGATGATGTTTTTTTTGTAATCCTCAGGCGCTGAAAGCCCCCGTGGCTCCGAACCCCTCCCACTGGCTGTTGCTAAGGAAGCAAAAGTAAGCGACATGGAGGACGATCAGTTAGGAGAAGAGGACCTTCTCTTTCTGGATAACACGTGAGTTCTGTAGATTTTATGCCACCTTCTGCGGCGTGTTTCAACATTGGGGGAAAGGTTAAAGGATCTCAGGCAAAGTTTTTGCCATGCATCCACTGAAACTGTGCTTTTGCATGTAGACATTTTACAATTTGAGTTTTTTAATGCTCGCAGGGCGGAGGGAGAAGACGAGAGCCAGAAAGAAAAGCTGGTGCTGTCTGAAGATTGCGAGCTCATCACCATCGTGGCAGTTGTTCCTGGTCGGCTGGAGGTTACCACCCATCACTTGTACTTCTATGATGGAAGCAGTGAGAAAGAGGAGACAGAGGAGGGTAAGAAATATCTGTAATTATAAAAAGACACCCCTCATCACCTTGGCTTATCGTTCTTCAAAGTGTCCTGCCTGAGGTGACTTATAAATGTTC
>VUQJ01010974.1:37158-58357 GCA_015108635.1 Andinoacara biseriatus
GGTTGGAACAAAGTAGATGTTATGCAGTGTCATTAATGGGAGAAAGACAAAGGGAACTATCTGGGTGAAAGCAATACCCATAAAATGTTGCACACACGAGTAGTTGTCAGAGATTATCTGAATAAATGCATGAAAGAATGCAGAAGAGAATATATTTGAGATGCTTTGAAATGTTTACTTATCACCTGCTTTCAACACTGTTGAATTCGATGTAACCACACTGTCTAAAATCACATTTTATAAGACAGTCAGATGAGAAGCGATTTATAAGTTGTGCATCACTGAGACAGCCTGTGAATAAAAAGAAAGTCTTGTGCATATTGATATCAGTTTATGTAACAATTTTCTGTTTTCCTCTAACTACTGCGAATATATTATTTCACATATCTATGCAGCAACTCTCAGAGACTTTCATTTTATCAATGTTGGGTACACGTCTTTACGGTCATTGGACGATCCTGCGTCTAAAGCAGTTTAGATTTGTGCGGTATATTAATGTATTGAACTCATCCTACACTTGATCCATTTCTCTTTCCCACTATTATTTAGCATTTGCATTGCTCTTGTAAGAGAAGAGCAATGCAAGAGAGACCTCATCACCCGAGGATGATCACTTGATGGGGCTGAAAAATTTGCTCTGGATTTTTGTGTGTGTGAAACGCAGCAGGAAGGAAACTTTTCTGCTGTCACAATGTAGTTCATCCTGCTCCTCCATAATCCGAACCTTGCATGCGCCTGTGATGTTAACCCTACAGGAGTTGAAAAGGTCACAGCAAGCAACAGCACATTTCCTTCAAGTGACTTTGATCTCCTGGTGGGCTGAACATCCTGTCAGCCTCCCCATAAACACCTCTATGAGGTACAATTCAGTAGGGATGGGAGGGGTGAGGTGGGTGGTAAAACTGGCCTGTAGACCTCCAGTCAAATACAAACCACAGGATAGTGAGTCAGGGAAGTGTAGTATGAGGGTGCAGTCACTCTGACAATGGAGGGAGGGATTAACACCTTGCTCCCAGTTATTCCCAGTATCTGTCTGACCTCTCCAGACCCGAGGGCAGGCGCAGGGGCTGGATTTCATGAAATGCTGCAATTCTGGTGTTGTTTAAATTGTTCTTGCCAAGAACCACAACAACCCTCAAACCCCCCCTTCTTTGGCCTGTGGAAAAAACATTTTCTTTCCTTTTTATTGCTGCCTTATCATTTCCACTCATGTATAACTACAAACAAACTCAGGCGTCTGATAGGGAGTCTGTGCCACTGCAGCCAGATGATGCAGACGAGTGAAGGGAAAAAAGTAATGAGGACTGTTTATTTTTCTGATTTATGGCAAACTTGTGTTTAGACGAGTTTATTTGATGTTTGCTTGGAGGCACTATACTGAATCCTAAAAAATTAACAATCTTTAGTTCTAATAAGATGTTTTTACAACCTAAAAATCAACTCTGAGGCTTTTCTTTATGTCAGCATTGTATGTTTGGTGAGACAGGTTTGTCGACTGTAACTACAAACTCACTCGCTTTTGAAGGAATTTAAAGATAAGTGCAGTCTTACAGGCTTTTTGCGTGTTCCTGATCGGACAGAATGACAACAACACAGGGAATAGGAGTCTTCATTAGCCATTTTCCAAACAGTTTTCAGGTTAACACAGGTGAGAACTGCATCCCAGGGCCAGCATTACTGCTGTTCATGAGATGAAGTGCACACACTACTTCTTTGTGTGAGGATTTCATGTAGTCGAACTTATCAGTTTGGTTACATCATGTACGAAAACAACGTGCAATAGACAGAGGATCCCGGCAGCTGGGCACTGAGTTGACCTTGAAGCCTCGTCTTCCCAGGCAGACAATTAAAAACAAAACGTTCCAAGTTACACTGACCGTAGTGATTATCTAAACAGCACTTTATTTTATATCTGAACAGACGTAGAGACAGAAATGTAAGAGCAAAACTTACAATATATATATATATATTGCCGTTTTAAAATTACCTTCTTCACTTTCTTTTCTCAATCTTGAAATAAGCTTTTTTTTCTAAATTGCATTATCTAACATTACTTTTACTTCTTCTTAAGAGTGCTTGTTTGATTCACATACTCACAATGAGGGCAAAAATGAATTTAAGACCCATAATGGTTAAAAAAACAAAAAAAAAACCCAACAACTACTTGCTGAGTTGTAGATTTTGCAGGGCGATAGTAGCTCCATGTTGTGGTGGTTTAGACATTTCACCTAACAAGCCAAAGATCCTCAGTTCATCCTTGGAGGAGACTTAAGTCCCCTGGGCGTTGCGTCAGGAAGGGCATCTGGCATAAAAAAAATCTGCCAAATCAAACATACAGAGCAGCTTTAGTAGGATTAAAAAAAAAAGTTGAAATACACAAAACTCTTCTGACAGATGGAGGTTTTTGCAGTGTGCACACTTTGTCGTTTGAAATGAATGAAGGAAAAGGAGCAATATTTGTCTCAGATATGGCTTGGCATTTTATCAGAGGAGGAACATCCTCAGTCTCCCCTTATCCCTCGGCAGGCTTTGAAGTGCAAGTAGTATTGTGTCTGAGAGAGCTTTCCATTTGTTTTCTTCTGAAGTCTCCAGGCCCCCTGCGATGAGCTCTCTAGAATTTACAAGGTGTGTAATTTAGCCTGGATTGGTTTTCTAATCTTTTGAATCTTGAGATCAAACATGTACTCCTTTTTGAGGGTGCTTGTTTGATTCGTATGCTGTCTTTTGTTTCTGATAACAACTGATCACAGCTCTTTGAGAGCATCCCTGTAGGGCTGTAAAAGAATGTCACATTGCAAGCCTCGGTTTAAGGAGGATTTCTCCAGGTTTCTCAGATGCACTGTAGTGGAAATGCACACCAGCCTAACATGGTGAAACTTGAGAGGTGAAAGTCTGCTTTTACACATTTTGTCACTAGGATAATTTACAGCAATTAGAAAATAACCAGGGATTATTCATGTTCATATTTTTTTGCAATTCAGGCAGAAATTTATCTAACAATGCAACATTTTTCACAAGTTTAACGTATGAGTCTTATTTTGTTACGTAACTGGTTACCAGAGCTGACAAACTTTGGGAAGGCAAGAAAAACGTGTAAAAGTTACAATTATACTTTACAATAATACTTGAAAAACATCAACACAATTTGAACAGTGTATAGTGTCATCTATGTGACCTTTTAATAAACCGACTCCACTATTTCATCTTTAACCTATTTATTAACATTAATATGTTTAACATTGGACACTTTGTGACTTATTTTAAGCCAATGCAGTCAAGTGTTTACAACATTTATAAATTAAACATCAGGTGCTTCCAGAAAAAAAAAAATAAACATTTGGTCAGACAACTAGGCACACAGTCGATAACAATCATACAGCTCCCTGCCCTCTTGTATAGTCTCATATTGTTACCGATCTCAGGGATGCAGCCAATCACGAAACCGCACTGAAAGCGAGTAGATGGGAGGAGAAAAGGCTCCTGAGAAGTTGCAGCAGCTCAGCCCCCCCCCTTCCCAGTTCATCTGTTGCAAAGCTGCAGGAGTGTGGCAGTTCGTGCATCCTGTGAGCTGAGACAGAAGAAACTTTGTTTTAACGCAGTAGTAAGGAATGCACTGACACAGGCGAACTGCGCTCCTGCGCCACTGGGAGAAGAATCGGAGGATTATCAACATTTTAACACTCCTTCCTCACGCGTGAAAAGAAACAAACATCGGATTACAGGACTATGACCGAACCCTCCTGTCTGTGGAACCAGCACGTTGGTATATTTGACTAGACTTCCGGAACTTGAAGTTTTAGCACTTTTTTTTCATGCCATTGTTCAAGGCTGCGGATTGAAAACACCGATTTAGAGACGCCCCGGTGTATCGAAGCCAAAAAGGATTTTGGAGCTGAAGACATGAAACCATTTGTCATATGCGCATTTCTGCTATTAAAAGTAAGCAACAGTTCATTACTACTTTATCACCACACGAACTGAAGCATTACTTTCATATCGAGGTGTTTTCTTACTTATTTCACTCGTGGCTTTACATTAGGAGGCTGTCTAATCAATTCAGTTTTGCACCATCGTTCCCAAAGGAAATCTGTTTTAACGCCACAGAACCGAACTTCACCAGGGCTGTCACACGTGTGAGCGGGATATTAAAGTAAAATTAGTCTGTCTTTTAAAATATCTCATGGTCAAGGTGAAATCAAGCTTCTTTTTTTCCGTGGGAATCTTATTTCACAGATGCAGCTTACAGTCTACTGAAGACCTCCTTGGAACTTTTTCTTTTCAGCTGCAACCTCATCGTTTTCCGACCAACGTCACATTTCAAGCCCATCACATTGTGCACCGACTACAATGAACCAAACACATAAAACAGGAACAAAACCCAAGAGCAAACTGTTTATCAAGATTAAGTACCCACATTATAATAAATGGTGCCTGATTTATAGACAGATTATAGTTTCGGTGTTTGATAGCATGCTATTAAGCCGGGATCAGGGTGAAAAGAAAGCCCCTGCTCCCACAGTTGCAGACAATAATTTGACACTCATCTACCTTAAAAAGCCCATGGGGCTTGCAGTCCTGTCTAGACATGCTCTTTAGAGTCAGAGCACTTTTGTTAGATCAAAGTGAATAGATAAGCCTTTAGTTCTTAATATATATATATATATATCTTTCCAATTATAATATCAGTAGTATTTATTTGTGAAATTTAAGATGTTTTGCATTTGGAAAAAAAAACAAGCCAGAAACAAATCTTTTGTTTGTCAAATCATTGTTTGATTACTCACTAGATGATTCAGTGTGGAAGCTTTTCTACTGCCTTAACTCTTTCTAAGGCTCATTTTCCATTTAGTTCACTGCATGTGTTGCTACATTTGTTACTAGTGGCAATTCCTGGTGAGACTGTGGCCTAGCCTATTACTACTGCTGGGGTCTGGATATCCGGAGTAAAGCAATTATCATCATTTTCTCCCAGTTTGTGGTGTGTGTGTGTGTGTGTGTGTGTGTGCGTGCGTGCGTGTGTGTTTGTGCGGAGGGGGGGTAGTTTAGTGTGTTCCCACCCTAATTTGAATTTCCACAGCGTAGGCAGACTTCAGAATCGTTTGGTATTTTTAATTACCTCGGTGCACTTTGGTGAGAGTTGGGAACTCTTAGATGAATAGTTGGTGTATCTGTGCATGCTGTCTTGTTTGATTTAGGATCACGGTTATAGCAGAACCCTGTGTCCTTTAATTTGTCCCTCATGCTGCCTGCATACTGCACCAATAGCAGGAATGAGTGCAGATGTGCTGCTTAGAGAAGTTCCCCTCAGCCTGGCCTTTCTCTGTTGTTGCCTCAGACGGGTTGTGACATCTCATGGGTCAGCATCTTCGCAGGGGAAATGCAATCTTTTGTGTTTATTTTCACACTGATTAGATTAACAGTGGAAACTCACAGCCGGAGGCCTTAAAAGTGATCTCACTTCAGAAAATGTTTCAGGCAGAGAGACAGTTAAATTGAATTGTGTGCTTGTGTGTTGTGTTGTGTGTGCGTGCGTGTGAGATCCACGATGACTGAGTGACTCCAGCAGCTGTGGAGCTCAGAGCCCCATTGAAAGCAGTGTTCCTCGGTGGTCCGTCTGTTCTCACTGGGGAATTCCTTTAGATTTCAGCTTCTTACCTTGATGGAAAAAGTAAGTTCAGGTTGGTTCCCTTCAGACTTTAGAGCCCCCAACAACAGATAAGACACAGAGGACTCAGAGAGAAGTTGAACTTTGCTTGAGAATTAAACATAATGACAAGTTATGACACTGTAACCACAGAAACTATAGTAAAATGATCAACAACAGCCAATAATTAAATGAAATCAGGTTATACACGTGTTAATAAAGCGTGCTAATTTATGTGGCATGAAAATAAAAAATAATAGTTTGTCTTCTCGGTTTACAAGCAAAAAACAATTTAGAAGAAGCTTTGACATGTTTTTCTGTTCTTTTATGCTGCTTTCCAGACATATATATGAAAATCATCATGTTCCCTTAGAAGTGCAATTTGTTAATTTTAGTACCACAACACTTAATCCACATACTAAATTACAAACACATTTTGTAATGTGTGTTAACAGCATCGATAGTATCTTAAGATAATTTCACTTTCAAATAATGCAGCATAAACTGTGTTTATGTATGACAGGATCAAGCGTAATCCTGACAGGGAATACACCAACTGCAAAACTGATCGCAGCCTATAAAATAATCATTACTTTAAAATGATTACAGGACCCAATATTTTTTCTATTTATCATATTTTTGTTTTACTCTTTGTGCCATTTTGCCAGAGCACGGGGATGTGTCGATATCAGCCAGCAGGGCCAATATCGGCAGATATCAATATCTGGCTGGTGCATATTAATATTAACTACCATTAAAAGCTAATTGCAGCCTTATGTGGTACTACTTAATTTATACTGGATAGATAATTACTAAGTCGCTCCTGTGGTGAGTAGAGCTCAGTTCCTGCTTGTTTCCACCGTGAAATGAATAAAATCTTTCATTCATACTGGGCACCAATGGGTTAAGTGCCAAGCATTTGCCAGCTCCTGCTCTCTGTACAGTTGGCCCTCCAGGCAAGTTTAATAAGCTACACCAACCCAGACTCACACCAGGCACTGTAAACTGCCACAAATCCAAGCTGGAGGTGAAAATAAAACAGAACCACTGTCACTAAATATTTACCAAAGTATAGATTAAGAGGCCAAAAGGTTATTAAGCACTTCATCAGTCACATGCAGAGGGCCAGCCAGAGTTGCCAGGATGGCTCTAGTTATTGTGGTTCAGACACGGTCGCCGTCAGCCAACTCAGATATCTTGATTCCTCCCTGCTGGATCCTCCCACCCCAATCCCCTAATGCCTCTGTTCTGGGTTGTGGGGCTAGTGTTCAGATATCATCAGGCTCCTCTGTAAGCAGGGCGGTCAAACCGGCTGTTGTTTTTGGAACGAGTCGAGCACAGTTTCAAAGCTGATTCCACTGTATTATCAGCGTGGAACATTTTGGGTTTTGCGACTGGAGTCACACCAATGTGTGTGTGTGTGAGTGGGTTATCTGGTGGGCTTTTGTTGGAGGCTCTACAGGTTCACACATGTCTCCTGAGTTTCTTGGTAGTCTTCAAAACAAAGCGAGATATCATTGGGGCTGTTGAGCTGTTACTTTTCCCCTTTGCAGGAGGTTAGTTGTTAGACATCTGTTTGCTCTTGTCAGGCCCCAGGCAGAGCGGGTCAATCTCCCTTAAATGTGTGTGCATGTTTAAGATGCCGTTGCATAGAGCCTGGAGAAGGGGGTGTTAGTGAAATACTGACCTTCATAGACACACCTGCGGGGCTTGGTGACTTCAAAGCGCTCCTCCTACCCAAATGGACACTCATGCTGAGCAGCCTTGGTTAACTGACACTCTTGCCTGGGGCCATCTCCTTTATTCCCAACACCGCCATAGCCAGTTTACTTTATTCACACAGAGTCCTCATTCATACAGAATTTAGAATGAGTGGAAAGGCAGAAACTCCGGGTTTTTTTCCCCCCTTTACCTCTTCCACTCTCCTTTTCTGGTTGTTTTCCTTCACCCCTTTATGTTTCATTCTTTTCAATGACCTAAAGACACATGATTAAAGCCAGTCACTCCTGTCAGGCACCCACCCTTGCTACACAAGCTGTTAGGAATGTCTGATCTATTCCTCATGTCATAACTCAAGCTGGGACCTCCATTACCCACTTACAGATAAGGATTAAGAGCACTTATGAGTTGAAACCAAGGCAGATCGAAAGATTAAAAACAAGGGGGGCATTTTCAGTTTATCTTCTTTGCTGCTTCTTTAATTGCACAGTATGAGTCCTATAGCATTATGTCCAAAACATAACATAAACATAAGATTTGTAGTGTGTTTTTTAAAATCTCACTTTTACTCTAGGTTTCTCTTGGAAATGCCTGTGCCAGCGGTAAGTTCACTGAATCTGGGGATTGTTGCAGTCTGTGTCCTGCCGGCTTCGGAGTGAAGGTAGAATGTGGGAAAGAGGATACCAAATGTGCACAATGCCCAAAGGGTAAGCACTTATAATCTAATGTTACTACTTCAATTCAGAATGTGTTTCAAGTGCCTCATCATTTCCTTCAAACAGTCTTTACCCAGACTGAGGCTGATTTTGTAATCTGTTCCACAGGCACGTTTTCCCCATCTGAAGACCTTGGCCCTTGCCTTCCATGTGACAGGTGTCCACCCAGTATTCCCACAGCGACCTCTTGCTCCACCACTCGGAACACACAATGCGAATGTGACAGCGGCTTCTTCTTTCTAAGCTCGTACAGCTTGTGTGCACCTTGCTCCCAATGCATCCGTGGTCAGGGGGTTGTAAGGGAGTGTGGGCTTGAGGGAGACACGGTGTGTGCCACCTGCAGCCCAGGAACCTTCTCAGAGGAGCATTACAACATAAATCCCTGTGAGCCCTGCACTCAGTGCTCTGAAAATGAGGTGGAGATCCGGTCCTGTATGGCCACCTCTGACACACTCTGCATGGGTGAGTTTTAGCAAAGAATTAGACTGTAAATTAATTGTGTTATTGAAACGCAACTATGGTGAGACATCTATGTATGTCCTATTTAGGGCTGCGTTAGTAAATACTGGACAAACGCTGCCATTGCCCTGATTACTACCAGTGAGCCTATAAGCCAGTAAGTTGGTATTTATAGGTGATGTTTGTAATTTGCATCACCACCAATGCGACAAAGAGATCATTTTATACATACATACATACATACATACATATCCATATATATATAGATATAGATATAGATAGATAGATAGATAGATAGATAGATAGATAGATAGATAGATAGATTTTTTTTTTACAGTTGAGTTGTATATTGCCTAAAAGAAAACTGCTGTGTCTGTTTGTTTTCTGGATTTTATTTATTTTGCGTGCGTTTGGGGCTGACTTTCCCAGAGGTCTTGATTTTATAATGCGATTTACTGATAACAGGAAAATACAGAATGGTGACAGCTTTATCCTTTCAAGATTTGATGCAGGGGAAGGCAGCGATAGTCCATAAAAAAGATGAAAGAGTGAGCTAAAGGGAAGGGGGAGACAAGCTGTGGAAGGGTCTCTGAGAAGACAAGGACATGTGGTCAACATCTGCGTCTACACTTCACTCTGTAACACTCAAGGCTTGGAAACATGAGTTGTGAAAAAGAGCCCACTTAAGTGCTTTAGTCCAATGGATAGAAGCCTGACAGGCCTTTAGGTTGACTGCCTCAAGAACCTGAAGGCCAAGAGAGGCTCCTGACCCTGACAACTAGTCTGCTTGCTTCCAAATAGCTACACCCGCTCTCCAGGAGCGAGGTCATCTGTAAACACTGTGGGTCCATAAGTCATGACTCTTTGACCCCACGCAGGTCAGCACAGTACGATATACTGTTTGATCCCAAAATAGGCAGACCGCAGGAGGGAGAATGAGGCTGGAGACAGGGGCAATGGAAGGTCTGAAAACCCCAGGGGATTGGGATGGCTGAGGCTATCAATACATCTGGTCCTAATTTATGACATGCAAAACGTGTTCTGATATAAAAAATGTGCACATGCAGTGCTCCTTACTGTGGCACGTGTCCACCTCCTAATCTCCACAGATAGGAGGCTGGATATTCTTTCTCGTCCTGCTGAAACTGACGGAGATGCTTCTCGGTGGCCCGGCATAGAGGATGTAACGGAGGACGGGAAGACCAGTGCTGCTCCCGGAGCGACTGATTTACCCACACAGGACAAGAGTGGCAACAGCAACATTCTTGCTTACGTGTCTGTTCTGGGTGCTGTGGTGCTAGGCTTGCTCATTTATGTGGCTTATAAATGGTAGGTTTCCACTGAGGAAGGGTCCTAATCCTTAAATGCATGTAAGAATGTGTATATGTTCCCCAGGGATGAAAAATAGGCCACAATGGGTATTTAACTGTCATTGTTTTGACTGTGCTTTTTACAGCTGGCGATCATGTAAACAGAAGAAGGCACTTTCTAAGGCCCGTGCAGCAGAGTTGGGAACATCTCCAGAAGGAGAGAAGCTTCAGAGTGACAGTGGTGTTTTTCTGGATTCTTACAGCCTACAGGACAACCAGCCCAGCAAAGGTGTGATAGCTGATTCCAGACTTTTAGAATAGGATAGAATAGAATAGAATGCCTTTATTGTCATTATACAGGATGTACAATGAGATTGTACATCCTGCTAAATGCTGCTGTCCCTCTTTGAGCTGAAATGAACTTCCACTTTCCTCCATTAGCTATTTAATATTCTGAAGGACATCCTGAAACTGTATCAACTCTTTAACCTATTCTAATCATGTTATTTCTGTAACCTGTTAAACTTTTTTATATGTAATAGAAAGAAATAGCACGTTTAAAACATTTAATAACATTTAATGTATCAAAGAATCAGAAGATTTTCACAAGTACATGGGCTCCTTCGGTTCAGGAAACCACAGTCCATAAAAGCAGCTGGCTGTGACCCCTCCCTGAGAAGAGCGAATTTCCTAGGCTAAACACAACACTTTATACTACCACAATCTACAAGCCTTATCAGTTCCGAACAGATGGAGAGGGCCGTGGTTTAGACTTGGCCTTCTCTCACTGGTCCGTCCAGTGGTGGGTCGTCATGGCACAACATTTTTCCATCAGCGATAAAAGCCCTGTAAAAGTCTTAACTTGTCTTCCTGCCTTCACATTTCCCCAATCGTGACAAGGCACTTTTATCCTGCTTAGTAACAGTGACATTTACTCACTCCCTGTACACCTAATTGTACATATTTTCTCCGAGACTGGGAAGACCATAAATTTAAGTGTTTATTTAATTATTAATTATTTGCTTCAGCCACTATTTATTAATTAGTTTCTCTTATTTCCTGCAATTTACCCTTAAGCAAATAAAACCCAACAAAATTATCTATGCAGGATACCCCTTTGTGTTGTCAATATAAATCATTTCTGTCATGATCCTGGGTCTTCAACCAGGTCTTTTGTGTTCTGGACTTTCACTTTCTGTTTATGTTTCTGATTCTTACTTTACTGCAGTGTGTGATTTTGAATTTTGAGCCCTTTTTGAGAATTCCTGTTTCTGGATATTTATATTCCTAGGGTTTTGGTTCTTCTTTGGCTCTGTTTATATTATTCAGAGTGTTCCCTTTTCCCTTTTGTATTCCCATTCAGTCCTGGTCTTGTCTTGGTGCTTATTCTTTGGCGCTCCACGTTTAGGCTTCTGTCTTTGTGTTAAGTTCATTTGTCTTAGTCCTGGTCTCTGTGTTTGCTACTACTTACTTGTGTTGTGTAGAAAGTCACACTTTCTACTTTTGATACACAATCAGTATCAAAAGAATCTGATTGTTGAAGGAGAAGGGTACAAAAGTATCTCCAAGGCATTAAATATTCCATGATGCACAATGAAGACTGTCAGAAACAAGTGGAGAAAACATGGCACAACAGTGACATTATCAAGAACTGGACACTTCTCAAATACTGATGCTGGGACTTTAATCAGGGTGGAGGGAATTATGGACACTTCCAAATATTAAGATGAACAATGACCCATAACTTATATCCAAATCAACAAAAGAATGACTTTACCAGGAGAAGATAAAAATTTAATTAAAATGCACACGTGAATTTGGCCTAAAGTGGCTCCGTTTACGGGAGACACCCTTGTGATCTGCAGATTTGCATGGAAGAGTGTGGAAATATCACCGGGTTAAAACGTGCTGACTGAATGATGTATTAAAATCAGAAGTTGCTTAAAGAAAGTATTAGTTTAAGTGTGTGCATGCTTATGCAACCAGGTTGCAAGTTTTTAAGTCAGTATATGTAATAACAGTAACTCTTGGCTCTGATGATTAGAAGTCATAAAGGTTAAAGAATAATGTTTATTGCTGTTTCTCCCAAGCTTTTGTAATTTCAGTACATCCCTCCTGTCCAAGTCAGCTTGCTGCTAATGCTGCTTTCTTTAAATGCCTAAAAGTATTTTCAGTGCCTCTGACTAAGAAGGACAACTGAGGACAATTCAGGAATGATTCCTAACTTGGGCATGTGCCGGGGGATCATTTCTAGCTGGAAAGTTGAGCGATTACAGTTTATGCACTTAGGGCATCATGTTATTCTTCTAAATGGTGTCTCAAAAATCCAAGACATCAGTCATATGTTATTATCTCAGCTGATGTTTTTAAACATCTGATCCCACTTGATGAAATGTTTCTTCAGCACCCAGGAATGTTTGCTGCTGTCTCATTTAGATATTATGTATGCCACTACCTACCTAGTCTCAGTAAAATCCTTTTTAAATCACATTTTGGTGCATTTTCCTCCATGATCTTTGCCTCGTTTACCTGCCACCTTGCTACCTCACAGCAAGAATGTGCAGGGTTTGATTCCACCTTGGCCCCGGCCTCGCTGTGTGGAGTTTGCATGTTCTCCCCGTGTCTGTGTGGGTTCTCTCCAGATATTCCGGTTTCCTCCCAAAGACATGCAATTAGTGGGGTTTTTAATTGGTGATTAATAAGTGTGAATTGTTTTCTGTCTCTTTGTGTTGGCTCTGGGACAGACTGGCACACACACACACACACACACACACACTATGGCAGCTGGGATAGCCCCCCCGACCCGGAACAGGATAAGCGGATGAGAATGGATGTATGCATGGATAGATGGATGGATGGAAAACTTGATTGGGTGTAAAGTTTAAAAAAATGTTTACTGCACTGTGGCTTTCAGAAAGAAACACCAAAAGTAAACAAAGTGTGTTTGTCTGCAAGAAATCTCTGCATCACCTTTAAATTTTCAGTGTTTTCCACAGTAAAGACAAGCTTCCTAATTTTCCACTAATAAAGATGTTACACTTGGTATTTCTGAAAAGAAAATTTTTCAACACCCATGTTTGTGACATTTTTATAGTTTTTGCTAATATACTTTAAGTACTGCTACTACTGTTAAAGTTTTCCTATTGCTTAATTTTTGGACAGATTTGGTAACTGGTTGGTTTTTCTTTTCACAGGTAACATGAGAGACAACAAGCAGGACAGTCGTCTTTACACGAACCTACCTCCACACAGGCAGGAAGAAGTGGAGCGCCTCCTGCAAGAGGGAAGGGGCCAGGGCTGGAGGCACCTTGGCGCGGCGCTGGGTTATGAGCCTGAACAGCTGGACCTGTTCGGGCGGGGAGAGGCCCCGGCCCACACACTTCTGTCTAACTGGGCCCAGAAAGAAGGCTCCACCCTGGGATCACTGTGTTCTGCACTGGGCCGCATTGAAAGGCCTGACATTGTAACAGCTCTTAACTGCCCCGTGCAGGGTGTTTCTGTGGTCTGACAACTTCTCAAACCTCTGTATGAAATTCAGAGAAAGTGAAAAACTTTGACATGATGAGAGGTATTCTGATATCACCACTCACTGAGTTTATTGCTTTTTTTAATCACTGATGTTTTTTATTGTTGTTGTTTTGGTTTTTTTTTACTTAAAACTACAAAAAATCTGTTAAAAAACAGTTTTAAAACTTTACTCGAGTTTATGTCACCATTTGATTGTACATGGGTCTAACTGCGTGACAGATTGTGGTCTTGACATGACAGAGGAAGCTAATAGTATAAACTGTTGCACATCTCATCATTGCAGCTGATGCTACCAGTGAAAGAACAGCCCGGAATGATGTGCAAAGATCCCCTCTCACACTACAATAAGAGCATTTACAGTGTTGTTTATATGCACACACTACTACTTCTTGTAAATATTTAGTTAGTGGCAGGAAGCAAAATAACATGTTTACATGTTGCATGAGTTTTATTATTCAGAGACAACAGAAATCAGACCCATCGCCATGTAAAAAAAAAAAGAAAGAAGACGAAATCCCGGAATGTGCTTTTTGTGCTGTTCCAGACAAATGCACACAGATGACATCATCATGTTTTTAGTTCAGCTAGCCTTTTTGTTATGAATCACAACTGAAGCAACCACTCTGTTACAGCTGATTTTTGGCAGGACACTGTCCAGTGTGATGTGACTTTCCCTAATGGGGAGTATTTGTGTGCACGTGAAGGGTTTATTGGCCATGTGATCTGATTTCTTCAGCAGCAAGTGGAGGTCAAATCTCCATAATTGTCCCCATTATTGCTTTCAGTTAATATTTTTATAAGAATATTTTATCTTGTATGTAGTTAGGAACTATTCACTAGAATGTTTGTTAAAGGTAATGTCTGTTTTGTTGCTTTTTGCTCTCTTTTTTCCTGCTGCAGCCACAAAGTAGCTGTGGTCATTTACACCGAGGAAATACGAAACACCATCAGGTCTAATCAGGAAACATGAAAAGGAAGCATTCTGTTAAACATACAAACAACTTTCTTAGCTCTTTCTCAAAACCACCATTTAATTGGAAATGTTTTAAATGTTAAGGGGCCGGATAAATCACGGATTAAAGTGGAAAATTTCAACTGTGAAGACTAAAGGAAATAAAATATCTTATTCTCCTTACATTTCTGATACACAGCTTGAATTTTCCCCTTTGCCACCTTATTTTTGTATTTATTTTATCACCACTTCAAGTCAAAAAATAAATAAAATCTATGAGACATTTGTGGTGCAAGCTTTCATTTAAGCAATACACTCTCCAGCCACTATGTCAGGCATACCTGTTCAATGCAAATGTCTAATTAGCCAATGCATTTCAGAAACCGCTGGTCTACTGGGACTTTCCAACACAACCATCTCTAGGACTTACAGAGAATGGCCTGAAAAAGAACAAATATCCATAAGCGTTCTCTGGGTGAAAATGCTTCGTTGATGTCAGCGGTCAGATGGGAACGGTCAGACTGGGTGAGAGGAAGGCAAACCAAGAGCATCTCTGAATGCCTAATGCACTGAACCTTGCTACATGCCACTCCTATCAGCTAAGAACAGGAAACAGGCTTCAATTTACACAAGCTTCCAAGATTGGACAACAGAAGATTGGAAAAACATTGCCTGGTCTGATGAGTCTTGATTTCTGCTGTGACATTTGGATGGTTGGTTCAGAATTTGGCATAACTAACATGAAGGTATGGATCCATCAACACTTCAGGCTGCTGCTGGTGATGTAACACCAGCAGAGGCTTATCTGCTTAGTACCAGATAAGCCTCATTTAAATGGCACAGCCCACGTGAGTATTGTTGCCATCAACTTATGACCACAGTGTACCCAATTTCTGATGGCTGCTTCCAGCAATATAACACCCCCTGGTCACAAATCTCATATCATCTCAAACTGCTTTCTTGAACAACTCAAATGATCTCCGCGGTCACCAAATCTCAATCCAATAGAGGACCTTTGGGATAAGGTGGAATGGGGACTCATCATGGGTGTGCCGCTGACAAATCTGCAGCAACTGTGATGCTATCATGTGAATATGGACCAAAATCTGTTTCCAGCACCTTGTTGAATCTGTGCCATGATGAATTAAGGCAGTTGAGAAGGCAAAAGGGGCTCCAACCTGGTACTAGCAAGGTCTGGTGAGTCTGACAATCCACTTTTTTTTTTTTGAACTGCAAAGCCAATGTAGCAATATACAAACACTTTGTTCTGTATGCTTGCAGATCTGTAATAATCAACCCCAGGAAATTTAACCTTTTGTTTATTTTCTTGGGGATAGGTGATTATGGAGTATCTCATTAAAGTAAAACAAACAAACAAAACCAAACAGAATTACAACTTAAAGTTACAATCAGAAGTGTGCATAAATTTTGAGTCACACCCAAGATCCAAAGTATTTATAAGAGGGTCTTAAACATGAAGCAGAGAAATGAAGTTACAGAAATATGTAAATGTGATGAATGCAAGGCTGACAGAGCACAGCTGACAAGAGATTAAACAAGCCTTATTGGTTTCATAGTATAGTTTAATTTTCATCTTTTTCTCATCTTCCCAAACCCCCAAACACTGTTTACGTAATAATGTTAGTGTTTTATGACCTAGTAGTGAAAGGCAAAAGTGAACAGTTGTATTTCAACCAAATGGGAAGTCTTTTTTTCTTTTTCAGCTTACGTAAATGAAATTTATTGCTAAAGAACCACAGTCCCATAAACCCACGCCTATCATCTTTAGTCAAAGTATAAAACCCCTCTGATGGGTTAGAGTAACAATGTTTGGACATACTTGGAAGCTACCTCTTTTCAAGGGATTTACTGTATAAGGATATTTCCTGTCCAAAACCCTGAGGAGAAATCATTTGAGAGGTATTTAATAATTTGAGGGCAAGACAAAAATAATCCAAAATCTTCAGGAGAAAAAGTTTTCTCTTTCTAACCGAGATACGATCCCCACTCCTGCGAATTCAGATCTGTTAATGATCTCTTTGCCTTCAGTTCTAAGTGGGAGCAGGCATCGTGCATCGCCTAGAGCAGCATTACATGCCGTCACACACTCCAGAAGGGACTGCTTAACTGCGGTCTGGAGCACACAGGGATGAGGCTGCGGAATGTGCATATACTGGAAAGGGGGGGTTGGGACGCAGAAGAGAGAGGGGAAGCGCAGCAGCGCCTCCATCTACTCCTCGCAGGTCTCCATATTTAGAGCACACTGAATGTCTCTAATGAAGGCAGTCCATCACTTTGTTTCCTTTTAGTGGGGCTGAACATCTGGCTCAGCACTATGCGAAAGTGCCATAGTGGCATTCATACCATATGCATGCTTTATTAGAGGCGGGAGCAAATCTAAAAATGGGATTGGGTGTGCACTAAGCTGTTAATCATGAAGCACAAGGCAGTCACATTTGCTTAGAGATATTCTGGCCTATTTAATTGATGCTCAAATGAACCTAATTCATTTTACAAAAAAAGGTTTATTATCTTTAAAATGTTTTTACACTCGGTATGACAATGTGCTTACAGAATACTTACAGTAGAGCTGGGTGAATTTTAATTTGTACATAGAAAAATAATAATAAAAAATAACACCACCAACAATAACAACCAAAAAACAAAACAAAACAAAAAAAACCCAAAACAAAACACATGAACATCTCCCAGGCCACTGAAATAAAACAAGTTGGCTGTGAGTGAGCGGGGTCCTAAGTGTGACTGACTGATATGGGAACTGCATCAGGAGGAAGAAGCTGGTGAGGATGGATGGGCTCATTGTGCTCCATCACCCTACTTCTCCTGCGTACAGCTTTGGTAATTTTACACAATATTTACAATTTTAATCACCAAATGATAATCCATTTACAAAGTGTCTGCTAAATTAAGCATTCCAAAAACTATTATTCAGTATATTCACATATAAAGCAATGTACATATGTTGGAATTCTGTTTAATGCAATCTTATGGGATGCAAAATTGGTGACCTAATGCTAAAGAAACAACTTTTTAGTGCCAACTGTAAAAATCTCAGAAATTAATGAATGACAGTTTGTCGACCAAAGTGTCTCAACTGTCTGCTAGGACTAACTGTGGTAAAAAAAAAAAAGACTGTGAACACACAGGATGTTTTAGAAACAGTTAAAACTGCAATGCTACAACCTTCATTCTCAGAATCACTCCTGCAGGTAGAGGAAATCAGGCAAAACAAGTTGGGAGCGGGGCCGGACAAGAAACGTGTGTGCGTGGGGGGGGGGATGGATACACAGCTAAACAGCATGTCAAACATAGCAATCAAACCCTGCTTCCATTAATACACATTGATAAAATTCAAGAAAAGATTGATCAATAACCCCTTTTTGCTAGCCTGATTGCCACTGATTGATCCCTTAGTATATTGTGAGCAGAAGCTCATCCCCATAAGGGATGATTGCTTGAAGTAGGAGACATGGAAAATGTAGGTATTTCCATAAGGACCACTCTGACCTCAGGTTACATCATGCATTCATAAAACAACAGGCTCCAAAGTCTTGCGGTTAAGAAGGCAGGGTTTGACGAGTGGAAGCTTGGACCTCCACAGCCCAGTTAAAAGCAGCACCAGATATGGTCAGTGGCAGGGGGGTTGAAGCGTGTACAGGGATGGAAAAAGGAGGCTGGGGAGGGAGGGAGGACTCGACCGTTTGGTCATTGATCCTTTAACAGTGGAAAGTAACAACAAAACTTTGATAAATTGTGATACCAAAGCTGATTCCTGTGCACGATCCTCATTTGGGGATAGAACAGTTTAAAAATTGGAATTGAGGTGATCATCTGAGGAACTTTTAAGAGCCACAAATGAAAAAAAAAAATTCTAAAAATAAAACAGTCAGTGAAAACAGTCTCTGTAGCACCCCTCAGTGTCATCCTTTGAAAACACTGCACCTGGAGTCTTGAGTTGTTCAGGTACACTCAAGTCTCCCACAGACTGTAGAATGGGGCTCCTGTGCAATCTGCAGGGCCTGGAGAACTTCAGCAGTGCAATTCATAGACATAAATAGAAATAAAGAAACTACTTCACTGTTCAGGCTGGACAGTTCACGTGGGAGTGAATGGAAAGGCAAATCTGTGCTTTCTCCTGTGTTAGCGCAGAGCAAGTGTAACATCTGTGGCCTGAACGGGTCAATACACCTCTGTGTCCTCCTTGGGTCGGTACACGGAGCCGAATCTCAGCATGTACTTTTTGATGTATTCCTTGGTCTTGTGCTTCACATTTTCATTGCACTCGAGGTCCTCAGGATTCTTGCAAGCTTTCAACTCCTTATTCATAACGCCGTGAGTTAGCTAGAAGACAGAGCAGAAGTTAGGAATTGGGCATTTTTCTTGCCCTCAGACTACAATAAACTGATATTGAAGTTGCGGTAGAGTGGTTAAACTCCTTTAGTGACTTTGCCCCTTATAATTTGAGAGAATACAATGCTGCAGTCTTTAAATGAGTGAAGCCCAAGTCGTCTTTCTGTTTACTGTGCCCATGTCCTCAGAGTCCTGGAATGTCCGAGTGGCACTCAGTGCAAACCACTCCTCACATGCACAATCCATGGGCCTACTGAGAACCATGGTGGGGAAAAAAAAATATTGCTCTTTGAAGAAATGCTGGTTGAAAACAACTTTTTTTTTCTGGGACGGGCTGTGCTAAACAAAAGAGAGTGATAATAGCTAGCATGTACAACTTTTGTTCTAGAGGCAGAATACAAAAGAAATTTGGCTGGAGACAGAAATCCTGGGAGCTCAATTATTTTCTTATGGTTTAGGGGAAAATTTGAAAACTTCCTGTCTAAATTAAAAGCTGAAGAGCACTCTCACTGTGCTGTGACTGTGCAGAGGGATTGCTAAGGATCCAGGGAAAAGTAAATCCATGTATCACCGTTACACTTTCAAACTTACCTTCCTAGCCAGGTGTTTGAAATCTTCTGTGTTGCTGATACGTCCAGATTTGCAGTCTGGCTTCCGATAAGGATTCAGGCATTGCACTATGAACTGCGACATCTGATTACAAACAGGCAAAAGGTCAAGTTAAGGTCATGCAGGTAAAAGTGAAGATACTGACAAAATTCAAAAAGCTGGAGTTAAAAACATTGCTCTTAACACTGTTTGCTGACACTCTGCTCACCTCTTTGCGAAAAGTCTCTTTACTTTTTTTAGCCAGTTCACTGGAAGTGTCTGCTTCAGCTGTCTTTGTGGAAAACTGCAACAGCAACGACAACATAAGAGAAATAATTCATCGATAAGCTTGTGTGTGGACTAATATAACTTAGAAATGCTGCAAACCAGAATTAGTATACAACATTGCAAATTAATTTTCTACACTGCAAACCCAACCCTGCACCAGCTCAATTAAGCATAGCTACTAGCTGCAACAGCAGCTATTGAAGTCAGTGGGCAGTCACACAGCATATGTTCACTAGTTACTTGACAAAAACCAGGGACATCCTGCCAGGGTATTGCTTCCTCCTTGGCCCCAGCCTTCAATAGCAAAGCCAAACAGGCAGAAGTTAACTGCCTACACC
Organism: Andinoacara biseriatus; assembly: GCA_015108635.1. Classification (NCBI taxonomy): domain Eukaryota; kingdom Metazoa; phylum Chordata; class Actinopteri; order Cichliformes; family Cichlidae; genus Andinoacara; species Andinoacara biseriatus. The sequence continues at coordinate 57,072 of VUQJ01010974.1, forward strand.
CATTACAAAGTGGCGAGTATCAAGAACAAGCACAAAGGATTCACACTCACACACACACTGTGCCATGATCAGGAATCCAGACAGTGAAACTGAACATGTGTCACAGTTTATAGGGATGGAGGTGGGCACCACCACTGTCTACAGTCATATTAGCACATAGTTCACATCCATGTAGCCGTTCTTGGTTTCATGAAACATTTAATAAAAAACACACACGTTTTATTTTAGCCTTGATGCCTAAATTATTCATTAAGATGTAACAGTTAATCGAGGAATCTCTGTACGCATGTCAGCGTGTGTTGACTTTGCTTTTCCTCAACAGCTGTTTTATCTCACGACTTTGAGGTTGCTCAGATGACGGGTGGTCTCATTTCTGGGGTTTTGTTCACTGACAACATTAAGATTTGTGACCTCCTAGATGATGGTACATGCCTCCGTGCTGTCACCAGTTAAGACGACTTAAGTTTATAAATAAACTTCCACGGACTCCCACATCTACCTTTGCTGTGGGTTGCATACTAGTGACCGTCTTTTTCAAAGAGACACAGAGACAGTTTGTGTAGTTAAACTATAAATCCAGAAACTGCAAATAAATGAAGGCTAGATCTTCCACATGGTTTCCATTATCCTTAAAGACAGGATAAAAAAATGAAGGAGGGGAAACAAAGGAGGCAAAAGAGAAGAGATGAGCTTAGCCATCCCCTCCTCTGTGTGTCTGTCCTTGAGGCTAAAGGACAGACAGCTGAAAAGGGGGTGGAGTGCGGGACGCACTCTTCAAACGACTGTCTCAGTGTAGATTCTGATGCAGCCATTTTGTGAGGTGTAGTCATCGCCAAGTTTATAAGAGTCAACTGAACATGGTGTTGTGCAGAGGGCTTTTTTTTTTCTAGTGAGAAACAGCTGAAAGCAATCACTGGTGCAGCATCTTCAATTACCTCAAGGAACAAACACTATAATCATGTTTTGCATCCAAGCGCAAATTTTCTGGGAAACTAACGAAAAAGTGATGTGGATTCTTTCTCATTGTCAAATGAGGAAGGAATGCAGAGTTTCCTTTCCACCCTGTGGCAACAGTTAATAAAACCCACTGTTTTTGTCCACCCACCCAAAATTAGAGCACAACTGCTATTTTTATTTTATTTTTAATGTTTCATAAGCCAGTGAAGAGTGATCCATGCTAAAACGCTTACTTTGGAAGGATTTTCATCATAGGTGGGTGTTCCCAGGTCCATCTCTGATTCATGGTCCACACTAGTGTTGTCACTACTTCCGTCCCAGGTTGGTGG
>VUQJ01010984.1:2827-14285 GCA_015108635.1 Andinoacara biseriatus
AGGAAGAGGAAGAAATCTGTGGAGCAGTTGGGAACTGAGAGGAAAGAGGCCAGAAAAGAGCAATAATAATAGCAATAAACAGCAGCTGAGTGACACATTATATTGTCCTCACTCTTATTTCACTGTTTTCTGAGTTTAAACTAATCTGGTTACAGTAAAGCTGAGTAAATGACACCAAACGGCACCAAGACTGAATTAATTTCTCAGTGTATTTTTTTTTGAAATGCAAGAGTTTTTTCTGTATGTTGAGTCTATAATTTGAGATACTATGTTTCTGGGTAAAGATATATACTACATATAAGAAAAAAAAACATCTCTCGTCTTCAGCTTAGGCGGCTGATGACAGTTTATGGTTTACTCAAGCCCAGCTGTCGTAACTGGGCGGACCGAACAAAGACCGGTTTGCAGTGTCTCTAATTGTCATTTTGGTAGATGTAATTATTGTTGTCAGCAAAAACACTTGTGAGCTAGCAGGTCTTTGGATTGCTGATGTGCAGCAGAGAGAAGAGGTAAACGTTGCCTGCAGCCTCCTTGAAACAAAAAGTGGTTCTGTGGCAACTATTTAAAACGCTGCATATCCTCAAGACACCGCAACAGTGAAAGGAGCTTTCTGTTTCCTTTTTAGGTTAAGTAGTGCTTCTGAGACTTTTACAACCTGCCCAGGGTTGGAAATGTATACCCAGTCTTTGTTAAACTTCTTTTGGTGCCTCAGCTGCCTTAGCAGCAAACAGTGTGCAAAAGAACAAGCAGCTCCTTAACACCCTTAAGAGCTGAAGTCTCTTCATTTTAATATTTATTGCCATGTGAGTACAGCAAGTGTCTCAGCATGTTTAACTGCAGAACGTGGTGAGATGATTTTGGTTTTTAAAGACCTCAATAGACCCCTCAAAGGGTTGCAGTGGAAATTTTTATTTCTGATCTACTTCCTTTGAGTTTCTGCTTAATATTTTTGGTTTATTCCACGTGATCCAATAAGAACAGTTAGGATTCAGTCAATCATACCTCTTTTATTCAGTGACTTGACTAAGGAGATCTATAGCTACTCTACCATTGCAGATAACAAATGATCGCCTTCACCGCTAACCAGTATGGAGATATCCAAATTGAGATGTTGTTAACATCCAGCTTTGTAATTCTGAATCTCCTGCGTCAGTGAATCATAACTCCCCCAGCAGAGATCTAACAGTCACAGCACATTTCCTTTCCTTTTGTCCCTCTCAGATGAGACTCAGTTTAGATTTCTACATTCTCCTCAACCACAAGGCTCAAATGAATTAACACAAGAAACACCCTCTGCCCTCGCTTCATTTTGTTGAAATAGGATTCCAAATCATCTTTTGGATTCACTGCTTTGCACATCACTTCTTGAGGCTCCTATGGCCGCTAGAATGGGGATTACAAGCGCAAGTGATGCTGCTGTCGACACTTCAAGCTCCAATTGCTTTCTTTTTTTCCCCTCCTATTTCCTGTTATTGTGGCTCCAAATCATGTTTGGCCTTAAACAATCCTTGAGCAAGAAAAGCGTCCATATAAGCTTCGTGGTTATAGAGGTGCTTGAAGCTCTTGATTCTGAACCACACATTCTGCTGCTAATACTTATGTGTCCTTATGTGTCCATGGCATTTTTGGGGAGCCATTGCTTCAGAAGCTCAAACTTATTTATTGATGCTTGGAAACAAAAGAGAGAGGAGTTTGATTCTGTTGCTCCCCCTGAGGCATTAAGGGCATTGATGACTCATGCAGGGAAATTTCACCCTCCAGCATTGCACTTGTAAACCATTACTGTCATTTTTAATGAGATCTTTACAAAATAGCAATGGCGCTTTTGATTTTTCTGTTTGGTTTGAATCTGTTCTTGTTTTCATGTGATTTTTCGGTGAGGGTGTCCTCACTAGCATGTCCATTTATTGTTGAACCAGCCTTTGTGACATTTTAGGGGTGCACTGATGGCTGGTGATCAAAGCAGCTGCCACAATCCACCTTAACATGATCAACTACGTCCAACGTCAGTTCAGTATAAACTGTGTCCAAGCCAGGAAAACTCACAGCGTGAACGCACAGGAAAATGGATCGTTGGTTGCTATGTGCTTCAGTCCATCCATTCATGCGTCAAGTGTTCATCCAAAGGCACTGAGAAGCTCATCATTTTATATGCACTTTTTCAGTGAAGCATCAGAAGATGTACACGTGGGTCAAGAAGCCGCTCTCTCACAGTGCTTCAATGAATACCAAAGATATTGAACGACCTTGCTGGCTAATGTAGACACGTCTGTCAGACATGAGCTGTACAATCTGAGCGCATGACTTTGAATTATTATTTTCATCATCTTTCATCATCTTTGCTACAAGATGCTCTGCATTGTTCTGCACACTGTGATGAATTCGAGTCTGTAATGGTCCTGCTGACATTAGCCTGCATGCTAGCCACAAAAGTTATCGTCATCGCACATGAGATTTGCTACTGATCCACCTAAGCAGCTAATGAACAGAGTAGCTTAAACGCCACACCTAGTTAGCACAATCATGACATTTTACGACGCACAAGTCACAAAACCTCTGCATGTAAGTAGTGTAACACTCATTATAAGCTAATGTGTCATAGCCATAATCATGAAAACCAAAGTACAATCATGGCTGCAGCCACAGGTACAGTCTGTCTTCTCTCTACCTCAACAGCAGACAGCCGAGTGATCTACTCATCTCTCCCTGTCAAAATCAGAGGGGTCAGTTACAAAATACAATATGATAAAACAGCTCGGCCTCTCTCTATGGATCGGAGGGAAGTCGAACTGTATTGCAACACAATGCAAACCATTTGGGGGCTCTGTCGCTTTTTGTTTTATAGCCTCCCCAAATCTGCTGTAAGTGCATTTCTTAAAAGTGTAATAATACTAAAATATAATACCCTCCAACATAAAGAGAGTAACAAGGCTAAGAGGGCTAATTAAAAATTCTGCACAATTGCAGGAAGTCTAGGGCGCTTTTAGTTCATGATGAACTGGTGACAGAAAAGAAGAATAATCTTCATTACTGGTGAAAATAAAAACAAAACAAAACTGATGACACCAGGCTTTTTATATGTGCCCAAGTAAGAGCACCTACATGTTTCTGTTCATATGTGTCATTGAACTAAGGACATAAAAATGGAACTTGCCTTTAAAATCGCAGTGAAAATGTTTCAGTTCCTATACCACAAGCTCTGTCATTAAAGACCAACAATTACACTTTAAATCCAAACAACAGACTCGTCTGTGTCCACTTGGCTAAATAACAATTTGATAATTCTGTAAAATGCTCTTTGTCCAGCTTGGTGAAGTGAGGTGTTGTTAAGACAGAAAATGATAAACCTACAATGGGTGGCTTAAAAACCATGCCACCCTGAGCACGCCCGACCTCATCTGATCTCGGATGCTAACCAGGGTCAGGCCTGATTAGTACTCGCTAGGATGGCAGACCACCTGGGAATGCCAGATGCGGTGAGGGGGCTGCTGTGGCTCAGATGGTGGAGCAGGTCGTCTACAACACAAACCAACTGGAAGGTTGGTGGATTGATCCCCGGCTCCCATCCGTGTGCCCGAGCATTCTTGGGCAAGGTGGGAGAATCATACCTGTTCTTAATGCAGTGCTGCCTGCCCCGAGTTGCCCCCACTGGAGTGTGAGCGAAGATAAAAGTTAGGTAAAAGTACTGTATGGATTTGTGTGTGATTGGGAGAACGGAGTAGAATTCACCTAGAGTGCTCAAAATTGAGTAGAAAGGTTCTATATAAGTACCAGTCCATACCCTTATAAACCTCCATTTCATCAACAGGTGTGGGATGCCAGTGCAAGACTGTTCGAACTGTAAGCTCTCAGGGCTTTCATGCTTGGTTACTTAGTAGCTTGAAGGAGCAAAGAAAGAGGGGAGGATGGGTGAGTCAATTAGTGTGTGAAACAGATATCCTCTGCTTTTTCTACCTGCCTGCCCTGAGTACAAAGTGTTCATCTGTCAGCGGTACCGAGACATGAGGAGAGTGCTCGCTGTTGTTTGCGCTGGCCTGGCGACCATCTCGGCTGATTATATGGTGCAAGTGACTGGAGGAGGACTCTGACGTAGCTGTTTCATTTCTCTTTGGTGACTCAGCCCCTAATTCAGTTCAGTGGTTATGACACACAGAGTTGTTTTTTTTTTTTCTTTTAACTTAATCATGAACATTTTCTAGAAACAACCCAAAGCGGTTACATTGACTTTTGAATGGGGTTAAAAAAGACCATTAAGAGAAGGGAGGCCACTGCACTGCCTCCCTCCTTGAAATGGAGACTTTGTCTGTTGTTTATAGACCCTAACAAGATATGAAACTGTTGGAAATATGGCAATCAAGCTATCCTATAATTGAGTAAAAAGATGCGCTTCCTAGAAAAACAGCACTGTTGCAAGAATGTATCCAAGAGGCAATCAAATCAAAAACAAATGATGCCAAAAAAAACAACGGTGTCTTTACAGTATTAGTTTTTATTATGAAAGTTAATATGTACATTTTACTTTATAATAGCTTATGATTTAAGTGGTTAACACACAGTACAGATAAATGGGATTTGTTGGATAGTGAATGTAGTGTTTGATTCAGTAGGTAGCAGATACAGTAGTCATTAGTCACAAAATTATGTCTGAAAAATACAAACTCAATTCCAAAAAAAGCTGCAGCACTGTGTAAAATGTAAACAAAAACAGAATGCAATGATCTGCAAATCTCTTAAACTCATATTTCATTACCAATAGAATACACATTAAATCTGTAACACATGGCCATGTTTACCACTGTGCAGCATCCCCTCTTTTAACAACAGTCTTTAAACGTCTGGGAGTTGAGACCAGCCACTGGACTTTTGGGAGGGGACTGTTATCTCATTCTTATCTGATATGGGATCCTAACTGCTCAAGAGTTCTGGGTCTTCTTTGTCATATTTTTAGCCAAATATGTTCAACTGGTGAAACTGCAGGCAGGCTAGTTCAGCATCCGGACTCTTCTACAATGAAGCCGAGCTGTTTTAATAGCTGCAGTATGTAGGTTAGCATTACCTTCTGAAATATGCAAGGTTCTCCCTGAAAAAGACGTCCTCTGAATGTGAGCGTGTCTTGCTCTAAAATCTGGATACACCTTTCAGCATTGATGGTGTCTTTCCAGACGTGCAAGGTACCAATTTCATGGACACTCATTCACCCACATCAGAGATGCAGGCTGTAAACTGAGTGCTCATAACAAGCCAGACGTCCTTCTCCTCCTTAAAACATGCATCCATGTTTTCCAGAAAGAATTTCAAATTTTGATTTGTCAGACCACAGAACAGTTTTCCACATTGCTTCCATTTGAAATGGTTTATGGATGATGTTTGCATATCATCCTTCTCTAAAATAATGGTCTAAACCATTTTTTAAGTTGTATTTTTGTCTAAATCATCATATTTTCAATGTTTGGTTCATATTTTGTGAATGAACTGTGAGATTTCTTCAAATTCTCACAATCTTTTGATGATATTATATAGTGTAGATGATGAGATATTCAAATTATATGTTGAGGAATATTATTCTGCAGTTTTTTTGTGTTTTTTTTTGCAGATTGGTGAAACTCTGGCCTCTCAATTTTATTTATATAAGCACCAAAGATGTCTCACTTCAAACATTTTAATATGCATTTGCAAATCTCCTGAACCCTTTGCATTCTGTTTTTATTTACATTTCACACAGTTTCCCAACATTTTCGTAACTGTGCTAGTACTAATACACGGTAAATAAATAAACTCTTCTTTTTGCTTGTCTCAATAATTACTTGCACTAATTACAGGAGCATACAGTGCAGAAAAAGTTTTTGCATCCTTCCTAATTTCTTACATTTTTGCATAAAAACTGCATAAAAACTGTGGATTTCAGTGCAGACTTTGACTAGGCTACTCCCTAATGTTCACTGAAGTTTTTCATTCAGAGGTTGATTGGCTGCTCTGTTTCAGATTACTGTCCTGCTACATAACTCTAGCTTTAGTGCACGAACTGATGGCTGATTTTCTGGTAGAGAGCAAAATTCACAGCTCCATCAATTACAGCAAATTGTCCAGGTCCTAAAGCAGCAAAGCAGCCCATACCATCACACTACCACCACCATGTTTGACTATTTCTATGAAATGCTGTGTTATTTTTACACCAGATGGTGTAAATCATAAACTCTGGTCTTAATTGAGGCCTGCAGTTCTTCAGATATTGTTCTGGGTTCTTTTGTGACCTCCTAGATGAGTAATTCCAGGCGGTCACAGCTGAGTAATTCTTTTAGCCTGCTTCACTTTGTCAGACAGGTTCTATTTAAGTGATTTCTTGATTCAACAAGTCTGGCAGGAATCAGGTCTGGGTGTGGCCAGCAAAACTGAACTCAGCTTTCCAGGAAAATGTGGTTTATTGTGGTTAACAAGTAAATTAGAGGGGACAATTAATTTTTCACATAGGGTAAGTTTGGAGAGCTTCTTTCAGTTAATATATAAAATCATCATTTAAAACCTGCATTTTGTATTTACTCGGGTTATTGTTGTCTAATTATAAAATTTGTTTGACGATCTGAAAGTGTGAAAAAAATGCAAAAAAAAAAGAAGAAAGAAAAAAGAAATCAGGACGGAAGCAAACACTTTTTCACGGCACTAAATGTATTTACAGAAAATTAAAGGAGTTTTTTTTAACAAATGCTACATTAAAAATTATTATCTATTTGTTTTAATATAAAACATTGTTAATAGACTTAATGTATAAAAATTGCAACTTCATAAATAGCTTGAGGACTTTATAAAGAGCAAAATGCACATTTGCATCATTTGATCTACAGGGAGCGTGACAAAAATGAAACATCTAAAAAAAATAAAATAAAAATAAGCCTGGCCCAGCCTGGAAAATGGTCTTTGCATTTTGCTGGTTGGTAAAAATGGGAAAACTGTCCATCATAAATCATGGATTATAACTAGCACATGCACCGCCTCAGTTTCTGTCTTGCATTATTTCATCTTACACTGATTGTTACTTTGATACCTGAGAAAATTAAAACCGTCTTTGCAAAAACAATATTGACCAATTTTCTGTGAACAATATTAATTTGTTGAAACTCAAATATCTAAACTTTTTATTTTTGAGCAAGTGTGATGAAGATGCAACAAATTCCCCGAAACGCCAAAAACCACGGAAATACTAATAGACAAATTTTCTGTTCATTGACAGAAAACATATTTCATGTCCATTTAAATTCATTGAAGGGGCAGATTTTAGGTGCAAGCACGAAGTGTGAAACAAAGATGACATGCGAGAAGTACAAACTGGGACTGGTGCCCGTGGTGGAGTCACCCGGGCCCCTCAAACGTCTGTGTCCAGTGGGGGAGGGAAGTCGAGACAGGGTGACAGGGAGTCCTGACTGTGTGTGGAGCTAATCCCAGTGTCTGAGTCTGTGTCTGTAATGTCTAGAGGGGACAGGCTGTGTTTGAGTGTCACTGTCTGAGACATGCTGCACTGGGTCTCGGTTTTCAGAGGGACAGCTATGGGCTTCTCCTCCTCTGTGGTGTCCATGATTTGCAGTGAGCTCAGCTGGGCGGCTAACTGCCAGCACTCCTGGTCCTTGGAAACCAGTGAATTGTCAAAGTACTTGATCTGCTTGTCTATTTCAGCAGCTTGGTTGTGAAGGGAAACACCAGCGAAGAGGCTGTTTTTCAGTTCATCCTGCAGCCTCTCGAGTTCAGCAGTATAAAATGTTTCGTCTGTGTCAGCGGGGATCCAGGAACCAGCAGCTACTCCTTCCTGCTCTTCATCTTCAGTCAAGGTGAAGATGGCCACCCTAAGCTCAGCGTCGATATCATGGGACAGCTGGAGGATGAGTTCCTGGTGCCTCTGAACTTCCATATCCAGCTGTACAACCCCATCGCTGGTGTACAAGTATTCCTGCAGCTGCTCCTCACTGTGTGCCACGGAATTGGAACTACAAGCCTGAGCCAGCGAACTCTCTGACGTGGTTTCGCTCTGCACCTGCACCTCAAGTCGCTCAATCTCGGAATCTAGCTCCCTCATCCGCTGGATCTGCTCTCTAATTGTGTGGTCCTGGTTGAGAATAAGTTGCACCATCTGGTCGATCTCCTGAGCGCCCGGGGAGCTTTTGCTCTCCTTGTGAAGTTTCTCCAGCTTCCGGAAAGCTTTTTTTACCATGCGTTTTTGTTTTTCCACTGGCAGAGACTCGGAATACTGAGCGTGACCATGCTCATGTCGCCTAAGCTTGGTGCCTTTGGACTTTCCACCCCTCTTAGTAGGCTGAGGCACAAAGTCACTGGTTTTGACTAGAATGAATTTTATGAAGGACCTCTGATCACCCCAAGCATACCAGAGTCTCAGTATTCTGGTGAGAGGTGGCAAAGCTCTCTCAAAACCCTTCCAACGCTCAATGAGACAGAAGTCTTTGGACTCTCCGTGCAGTAGCCGCTTGCTCTCTGGGATGGACTTGTGATCCTCCAGTAAGGCCTGAATCATATCTGCACATGTTGTATGCTTTGTTACTCCACAGACAACCTTCTCTTCATTGCAGACAGTAACTTGAATTTCCTTTCCTACCACAGGCGCTGCATCTTTTGCCCTGGGCAGAAAACAGAAAAAAAAAATAAGGGTTACAAATGTGGCTACACAGGAATGCGTTTGTAAAATACGTTTGTAGTTAAAATGCTATTATATCACTTTTCCTGGTGGTAATCGTCTTAATCATCTAATGCTCTACAATGTCTTCTACATTTTATCTTTGATTGCACTGATGATTACATCCATTTTAAGTAATCTTGTTCGCAAATCCAGACATGCACATTTGGTATTCAGAAATGCTGTGGTCCCCACGAGAGAGAGAGAGCAACAAAAATGTGTCTGAAATGGCTGGACCTTGTACATAATTAGACAGACAGAGAGATACTTCATTGATCCCATAGGAAATTTAGGCATCCAGTACTTTCTTAAACAGAAAACATCAAACACAAGAAACAGCAAGAAACAGCATTTTATCCAGGCTAGTGACACGAAACGAATGGACGATAAGAAGTGGACGTGTAGTCAACCTCTACATTGGAATAAAACTGGAACCGGAGCCTGTCTGACCACAGGAGGACAAAGTTACCGGAGAGGCAGCTGAAAGACATCGAGACGTGAACCCAGCTCATCGAAACTCTACACGAGGAGGGCTGGGGCTAACGGGTTAGCAAACACAGAACTTTTACGAGGGTGACGGGATTGCCAAATAATAACCAATAATAACCAATGGTCACCATTAATATAATTGGGCAGTCCTATCCAAGAAAAGGATGAAACACTGCAATGATTACAGAATTGCAGTAAAATACAGTCTCTCTCTGATGCTTTTACACTTGTTTTTCTAAGTAGTATGCTTTTATTAATACATCCTTCTCTGATGGCGTTCCATTAGGTCAATGAGCAGAAAACTACATTCACTCATTTTGTGCTCCCTGGCTTGATTCTATTACTGTTTCTCATCGTCTTACTCATCAAAGATGATCACTTAATGGTTCAGTTCTGAGCTATTTAACCCCAAGGCCCTCATTACGTTTTTGCATGGATCGTAAAACTTGTTCAAAAATTGACCTCTGATGGAGCGAAGATATTAATTTTTTACATGCTTAATGAACCACCGGTAATATCCAGGACCTAATATCCAGCCATTAAATGATAGGCACCGGCAATGCACACAGCCACAAGTAATCAAATAAGTAGATAACATCACCAGACATTTAAATTGGATTTCAGGATAAAGAATGATGTATCATGTTATTATTTATATGAAATACAACATGTTAGGAACATTGTGCGATTCATGTGTTTCATTAGGGAAACTCTGGTGAAATGTAGCTGACTGCCAAGTTTCTTTCTTGGTGAATTACCCATTACTTAAAGTTAAATTCTACTCTTCAGGGCAAAAATAAGCGACACATAATACTCCTGTAATTACACACAGCTCAATCTCAAAGAAACCCTGACAAAGATTATCCATATAAAACCACAGCCACAAAAAAATGGAGCTTCTCCTCTAATGCCAAAACTGCAGACTGATTTGTGTGGGTTACAGGAATGTTGGTCTGAGGTTTTTGCAACCCACCAGACAATAAGTCTTTAATCTGGTAACTGTGATTAATCAGAGAAATGTGCCTCTAACTCTGGATAATGTCGTATTTCATCTAAGAAAAAAAGTGGACAAAATTAGCTTTAAATAACATCAACAAGGGACTCTGGCTGTAGCTCATCAGGAAACTTGATATTATCTAATTGATGGGTAGAAAGCTTTGGCCCAGCACACTGTATCACTCACTTGTTTGGAAGTAGGATTTTCCTCTAAGCCTTTTTAAAATATTTCACTTTAAAATCTAGATGAAGCTGCAGTCTTATCTATATTTACAATATAATCAAACAAACTTCGGGATTAAAATCAAGCCCTTTGTTTAGCCTTGCTATCAAAGTTTGACGTTGTTCCTCAGGTTGGTATGCAGCAATGTCTTCACATTGAAACCTTGCATCGTGTACCTGCTTTGTCTTTGTTTGCACTGATAACCTTGGCTGACTGCAACTTACCCTGACTGTTTGTCGTCATCGATGCGGTATGAACAAAAATACACATCCTAGTGAGATGACAAATAGCCCACCTGCATGCTGACAGAAATCACCAAGATATCATGTATATTATTCACAGGTAGAAAGCGGCTTATCTCTCAGATTTTACAAACTGATTCCACAATGTATTGGTTCCCACACGGCATGAACACACAACCGGAGTCTGGTGTAAACTTGTGGTGATTAAGGTCTCAGGAATGTAATGGATACAATGCAATAGGTTGGTTAATGGTTATTGAGACTCTTGGAGAAGAGCAGGGCAAAGTAAATACCTGAGCTATGACAAACAGTTCCAACATGCCTCAAGCATTTAATAGACAACGACCACGACTACCGACCAGGGAATTTCCAGCTGTACCCATTACAACGGCGTCCAAGTGCGACCACTGCACAGAAAAGTGTGTACACACTATTGGCCAAACCTCTAAAACATGAAGCCAATCGGACACAACAGCTCAGCATTACATGAATGCATTTGTTACTTCTAGGCTGGACTATTGTAATTCTTTATTATCAGGCTGTCCTAAAAGCTCCCTGAAAAGCCTTCAGCTGATCCAAAATGCTGCAGCTAGAGTCCTGACAGGGACTAGAAAGAGAGAGCAGATTTCTCCCATATTGGCTTCACTTCATTGGCTCCCTGTTAAATCTAGAATAGAATTTAAAGTCCTTCTCCTCATGTACAAAGCTTTGAATAATCAGGCCCCATCTTATCTTAAAGACCTCATAGTACCGTATCACCCCAATAGAGCACTTCGCTCTCAGACTGCTGGATTACTTGTGGTTCCTAGGATACTTCAGAGTAGAATGGGAGGC
>VUQJ01010987.1:7057-18939 GCA_015108635.1 Andinoacara biseriatus
TTCTGCAGAAGAATGGACAGATGTTGTACCCTTAACCAGAGTTGTCGTCCTTTGTTCCACTCTTTCTATTTTCTCTTCCCCACATTACTGAATTCATCCATGGGACAAAGTGGAGGGCCTTTAGGGGCTGAGAAATAATTGATTTGATAATGGGCTCCCTCCTTCTTTCTACTTCACACTCTTTGTCCACATACCTTCTCTCCTTTACTAGTTAGCAGATTCATCAGCTGGGGCATCACTCTGGCTACTAGCAACATTTTTTAAAATTAATAGTAATAAAAATGCATTACATTAATTATACTGGGTGGCTATGGCTCAGGAGGTAGAGTGGGTCGTCTCCTAATTGGAAGGTCGGTGGTTTGATCCCTGGCTCCACTCACTCAGCACAAGTACTGTTCAAGACTTTTGAACAGTACTGTTATTTTTATTTTTTAAAAAACTGATGTGGGAATTTACAAACCCTTTTAAATCCTGCATTTAATTAAAATAAGTACAAAGACTGCATTGACAACAAAAAAGTTTGATTCTTTTTTTGGTCAGAATGAATCACCTTGATTTTCCCCTCACTCCTCGCCTCCTCTCTCCATCCTTCACTTCCTCAGGGACTGATCATTTGAGGTGGATTTCACTTTGGTCTGTCCCTCTCACTGGGCAGCACAACATGTTCCAGCTGTTGTCGGGCCTTGTCAAAAGCACAACAGCCAGTAATAGGCTTAACACGGCGTCTGCTTTCTGCTCTGCTCAGATTGCTAATAAAGGTGCAATGTGTTCACTCTGATTTTAGCTCCACTGGCCAATTTGAGCTTCCCTCTGATTCGTGAGTGAGCAGATGTGCACGTTATTGTTCGTGGATTTGTCAGAGATTATAATTTTGCATGAAATTTAGGTGAGGATGATAATTTATCTGGTTCGTTTTGTTTGAGAATGAGCATGAGCACAGAGGGAGAATATTGTGTGTGGGAGTGAAGGAAAGTGAAAAAGAGCGAAAGAGACTTGTCACCACCAAAGAGGCTTCCAACGTGCCATCATGGTTATCCTGGTGGCCATCTGAGCTCTCCAGAAAGCAAGAGATAGATTGACTGCAATAACAAGAGCCAGACGGCACGGAGAGAGTAGGAGATGGAGGGCAAACAGCTATCAGCTTGAGCAGCCCAGCCAGTCTCTAGCAGTGGATTTTAAAGGCCAGTATCTCCCCAGACAAGTAGTGGGTGCCTCAGCTTTTTTTTTTCTCTCTGAGCTGCAGGCATGCATTGTGAAGGAAACAGATTGACAAAAAACAAAAAAAAACAACAACTCCATCACTCCTTCCTGCTCTCAGTTTACTTCATCCACTCTCACTCAATCAATGTGTACTCTGTTCGGATACTCCGGGGTCTCCTGTTTAAATGTTACCACAAGGAGCCTTGCCTATGCATGCAGCATACTGGATTCATCTTCGTTCTCTCCTCTTCTTCCTCCTGTTTTCACCTTCTTGTAGCACTTTTCCGAGTATATCACACAAAGCTTTGTCTGTTGGTGCCCTAACACTGTGAATTACCTGTCAGCCATATCTCCCCCCGGGTCATTTAAAAAAGAGAAAGAAAAGGAGGCACGGTGGGCGATATTTTACACCCCAGTGGACCTCCCAATTGCCCAAGAGCTCAGTGATGGGGAACAAATCGCGCTAGCTCCTTGAAGATCATATGTGTAGATGGTAGCAGGAGAGATAAACAGTGGGGAGTACTGACCTTAAATGACACCAGATGAACTCAAAGGAGCATGTGTTGGAGATAATATGCTCTCTCATTGCCTTTATGCAGAAATTGTAAAACTTCATTGAATTGCTGCAGACTAATTCACATACAGCAGACCTTGTGGTTCTTCCAACAGTAGCTGGTATTGACAGCCATGACAGTTCAGAGGATTATTTGGGTTTGTACATGGGGAAAGAGATAATCTTCTTTAGATCTGACCTATTGGGTGCTAACTCTATAGGGCTTTATAATGCCAAGCATATGTTTTAGCAATCACTGGATTCATCCTGGCTCACATTTCCTCTCCTGGCTCGGGGATGGGAAAGTAATTCAGTGTGGAGTGTGTGCAGGAGGCAGCTGGTACAAGAGTCCAGCTTCTTGCATGTGCTGTGCCAGTGCTGGATGGACACTCAAAGCATCAGGAAAGCATGCTGCACAAAGGCAGGATGGATGTGCACATGTGTACCTGTGGATCCTTTAGAAGAGGACTTCTACACTGTCAGTGCTCATTTCTTTTAAAGATAAAAGATAAAGATTCAACTCATTGTCATTGTGCACACAAGGCACACAATGAATGACCGTTACAGATCACTCATCCAGAGACGAGCAGCCAGAGGCCGGCCCTACTGTTAGGCAAGTGTCTTTAAGTGTCTTGCCTCAGGACACAACGCAGCGCAGGGACAGGGACAGGGACAGGGATTCGAACCTGGCAACCCTCCGGCTGCAAGGCGAGCCCCTAACCACTGCGCAAAAACAAAACTTTAGTGTTCTCAGTGAAACATTAAAGCTGGGGACTGGTGGAAGTGCTATTCTGTTTATGCTCCAGTCACAATAGGGAAAACAGTGGTTGGAAACCTCCAGGAGAAGCGCACAACTGAAAGTTGTCCCCCGGAGACTGAAGGTGGTCGAGGTAGCCTTAACTTGTACAATCATACATTCGGAGGTGGGATTTTGTTCTCAGTTATCACCTGTACTGTCGACCTTGTCAGGCATAAACGCAGAGTATGAGCAGAGCAGACTGTTTCTGACATCAGATGAGGCTCTTCCCTCCCTGTTTCTCTCTGTGGTCCTCTGTCTTTATATCTCGCTCTCACATGTAGGTGTATGTGCAGTACAGGGCCTCAGGTTGCTGATTTGGGTTCAGTAATTTGCCATTAGTTGAGGGACAGGTGCAGCTGCCTCTGTTTGCAGCGTTAACGAGGCATTTCATCATGGTTAGCACCATCCCGGTGCTCTGATCAGCTCTTGTTCTCATCTCAAAAACACACACATGAACACCTACAGACAACAAGCCTAGATAAACTTTGGTGGTATCTAAAGGGTCATCCTGCACCGAGTTAGAAATCATCACTTTAAAAGCCTATAGCTTATTGGCCTGTAGAAATGTGGCCGGCTCTGTGTAGGGAGGGAAGGATAATTTACCTGTGGGAATTAATTAAGAAGAACTTAATTATCACCTAGGCATTAGTGAACCTTAGAAAAGAGTCCCCAAAAATGTAAGCTTTTTTTTTTTTACTTAACACTGAGTTTGTTCATTGTGTCACAGCGATGACATTTTTTTACATTTTAATTTAGGTTTAAATGCTTAAACATTTAGCTTTAACTGTATCCTGCTTACCATGCTTTCATTAGTTATCTCTGTATGTAACACACTGTGTGTTCTGTCAAAGGAGGCGACACGGCGTCTTTGATGAAAAAGGTGGCTATTCTATAGACATCAAACCTGTTGGAAACTGTGCCTCAAAAGGATGTTTGATACTTCTTTTAACCCTCTCTAACTATTGACGTATTATGGCGGAAACAGGCATTGATGCATGCTCACCTTTAAAGACATGCTACTACTCAAGGCTTTGATTAAAATTAAACGATGCATGCAATTTATCACATGGAACAAGTAAAAATGCATTTCGCCGTGACACACAGAGAAGCTGTTTCCTCACAGGCTAATTAAGTTAAATTTATTGGTGCCACAATAGCAGCACGCTAATGTCATCACGCAAAGATCAGCAAGGACGAATCTCGGTAGCTTTGTGTAAAGGTCAGCGTGAAGGAGATGCAATAGTGACAATGTATTGAGGAGCATTGCAAATAAACTCCCCTTTGGCCAGCTGGTCTTTCGGTAATGTACTCTAAATGGTGGGGTTAGTGGTGCAATCTCATTGCACTGAAATGTTAAGCTGAGGAGGAGCTATTTTGTAATAATAAAAGCATTTCTAAATCCAGCTACTGAATTCAAACTCCAGGGAGATTCTAGTGTTGATATGAAGGGCACATGTATTATTCTGTGATCACCTGAAGTAAATTGTTTTTTGATTTTTAAAAAAAATAGATCTTCATATCTTCATTCTGATATGCATCCCTTGAGATCCCATTTCTAGGGAAACACACACACACACACACACACACCTTTCTTGGCTGTCTCCCAAGGCAGTCAAACAGATTACTACGGATGTTAACCCCATCGATCTGATCCAAATGGCCTCCAAATGCCAGGAATTAGATTTCAGGCTGGAAGAGAGGAAAATAAAGTGCTGTAGTATTTCTTACTGCTCTACTACAGAGTTAAATGCTGCTATGCAGCAGTTGTAGCAGTTTTAGAAGTTATTTGTGTTTTACATGACAGTGATATTTAGAATAAACTCCAGTCAAAGATACAGACTCTATCAAAGTCCTTCAGGAAGAAAACCTCCCCCCTCAGCAACCACGTTGATAATGCCTCTGGGCGGTTATCTGGGAAGCTATTTTGAGACCCCGACCTAAAATAATTGTGAGAGAGCTATAAACAAAACAAAATAAATTAAAAGCACACTTTGCCCCTAGAAAGGGCTTTAAAATGTTTTTTTTCGTGTTGTACTATTTATGAGCACAGTTACATCACAATCAGGCTTCATTAAGCATAAATAAGCCCAGAGAAATGACAAAATGACTCCCACCGCAGAGTTTAAACACTTGTGTCTGTGGAACAAAGCGATTGGCTAATACGTTTCTCGGTCTGGCTGTTGATTGGCTCTTTGGGGGGCAGTAGCTGTCACAGTGTTCTCTGATAGATTTCTATTCAAGAGTCTTTGAGTGCCATGTATCTACCAAAAGTTCCAAAATTAGTAAGCTATTAGAAACCCTTGAATAACTGTCTAATAGGGTTATACTGAAGGAATGGGTTGCGTATTGGAAGACAATGGCATTGTTAGATTCAAAGATTTGAAATATAATCACCTAAAAACTTCTTCAGGTTTGACATTTAAATTTATTTTTCCCTTACTTAATGAACTCTAGGCAAATGTGCAGTGTGCAACTTCTAAGCGTCATAAAGGGCCAGCGAATGAATCTCACACTCGCGAATTACTCTATTGTGAGCTTGTAATGGAGGGCAGGTTCATAATACTGGTTGAATGAATTAGTGTATGGCTAATATCAGGCTTATACCGCTCTGTCTTTCTCACCCTCCATTCAACTGCCTGCTTCACCCACCATCACTTTCACTGCCTTCATGTGTGGTTACTCTTTGTGTCCTATTATATTCAGCTGCCTCTCTCCTGTTCATCCTGCTTTGTCTATCTAACTTCTGCAGTCTTGCTGAAGCTGAATAAGTATTGATTAATGTCTGGGTCGTTGTGCTACCTAATGAGAGACTAAATATAGCCGTTGCTTCAACGGCCCTGCCGTGGCATCCTCACTCATGTAGCGCACAAAAGTGTGAATAGTCACACTGTTGGCATGACAACACATTGGTCAAGGCTCTGTGAGCAGTCACAGTAGATTGTGGGGTATGCGTGCCCTTCGAATTTAAGAGAGCAGAGCATGAATGAAAGGTGGAGGGCTGAATGATTAGCCGATGAAGTAATTTGCTGAAAGAGAAACAACAGTCAATCGCTGAAGTCGTTTAATTGTTTAAGCCATTGATCAAGCAATAATTCAAAACACTCTTCACTCCTAACTGCTGAATTTTGCAGTTTTTCTTTCTTTCTTTCTTTCTTTCTTTCTTTCACAGTTTTCATGCGCCAAATGTTTGACCGATTAACTGAGTAAACAGCATCCAGATAAAAATATTGCGTAGCTGTCTCCCTAAAGGACTTTTGTATTACTTCCATATCCTGTTAGGCAAAGTCCCCAAAACTGCAGTTCCTCAAGAGGTCAGTGGAGGCCTGCTCCAAAAGTTAGTTCATCCTCATAGATTCCCATGTCAGACAATTAATTTGAAACAGAAATAAAAAATGTCTACAGTTTGGCACAAAGGCAGTTGTGGCTTTACAGCTAATATCCCCCTTTGTGACACCTTTACAGGGAGGGGAGTTTTTCATCTCTCACCTGTTTAAATTGTATAAAGTTGTGACCTTTTCAGGGCACAGCTGTTTTACTGTAAGTGTAACCAATCGCTCTCCTGCAGGGTTTCACCTCACTTAACTGGACCTTGTATTGCTGGTGTTTTTTTTTGCGTGATTTTATTACAGTCGTCTGACAAATACTAATAGTCAATTTTTGGATCAGTTTTTCATTAGCACTAGAAATGCTCCTTCTTTTTCAACGCTTTGTCTGCATTTCATCTCATTTACTAGTGCACAGATTCATCAGCTGGGGCACCACTGTGGTTACCAGGAGCTTTTTAAACAGATAAAGAATTGAATTAAAGTACATCAACTGATCCATGCTGTTCACAAACTTATACACTTAATTACAATGAGAAACAATTACAAAAAGGGTGGTAGATGTCATTAATATGCTAAAAATGGATCATTTTAGCACATTGCTGGGTGGTTGCTTGGCAGCGTGATGGCATCACAGTATATCATGCATAATTCAATATAAACTAGATGTTACTGTCATGAAATTAAAATGATGCTTTTATAAGGTGTTATAGTTGTATACATGCTAAACCAGCTATGTGCAATAGCACCTTATCATCTGTCATTTTAGTCCATCGCTTGGTGGTTGCTAGGCAGCATGACGACATCATGTTATTTGAGGCAGATAGGAACCTTCAGGGGCCTAAAATGTACCTGTGTGCCAAGTTTGGTTACTCAGGTCCTGCTGGCCTAGGGGGAGTTTGCAGGCAAACAAAGAAACAAACAAGCAAACACACAATTTGTGTGATGTATTAAGATGTTACTGAACATCAATTATCAGTATCTATGTCTGTGTGATGCACCCATGCAAGCCATGAATGCACCTTGCTAAGCAAACCTGTTAGCTTTAGCTGATAGCCCACTCAAATATCCTCACTTCTGTTTTAATGCTAAAACTGAGGGTCTAGTATGTGAGTTCACAAACTGGTGGGTGGCTACGCCCATCTTTTATTTACAGTCTATGGATTAGACAGTTTGGTCTCAAAGACCCCGAGTTTGGCTAAACCGATGCACTTTGATGTGCATGTGTGCACACATACTTGTACACATGCAGACAGTTGTTGCAAGAGACAGTTTCATTTGCTGCAGAAAGGCTGAGGAACATTATTATTTGCCACCTACAGTACATTGTCACTCTTCATAATAAATCAGCTTAAAGCTGCTGTATCTCCAAGCCCTATTGTGCTCACAATGACAAGTTTAGTTGCCCACATTTCTTTTTTTTTTTTGTTGCTTGGTAACCAATTAAGAGTCACAATCCTTCAATCCCAGCCCACCTTGTTATGGCCAGATGCGAGGAAATGAATACTGTATTTTCTTTAATAGCCTGCTGTTTCATTCAGCTGCATTGCCAGGATAAGGAATACCCATGCTGTCTAATCACATCGTTTGCCGTTCATTTCACTCAAGGCATCGTCGCAATCTAGTCTATTTTTTGCTGCCATTATAGCATGCATTTTTCTCTACTGGGATGCACACGTCTTTACCAGTAAACTGTCACCAGTCATCTACTTCAAAAAATCGAAAGGCTTTTACACAGACAAAAAAAAGAGTCACAGTCAGCTCCAGAAATTCATGGTGTGACTTGCAAGGAATTTGTTTGTGTCCTCCACTGCAGCTTGACCGGTCAAATGATTCAAGGTGTCCCAGATTATCATCTTCCTATCAAAAAAAGGGAAAAAATAAAAAAGACTTTAGGAAGACAAGAGAAGAAAACTTTACGTAAACTGAAAGTATGGCACCTGCAGTACACTTAATAAAGTTGCTCTCAGCTCAAAACATATGTCGCTTAGGAATCTCTTTCCTTCACATTCGATTTTCAGTTTTTCAATCTGCGTTGTGGCGCGCAGACTGTGTGTTTGCTCAGTGGAAAATCTCATTCAGTTGCTGGTTGATGGCTAACAAGGTCAAATAACTCTCCGGATGAGATGGACTGTGTCAGAGGAAACTAATACAGACATATACACACACACCACCTGCCAGTCAGTCACTCCATCTCTGAATTGAGTAGCAATAATAGAAGATTGAGGTTGGGAGTGTTTACTGCTGATAGGAATATCATTACAAACTGTGGAAATCAAAGAATCGCAGCAAAACCAGTTAGCCAGCTCATATACTGTAACAATCAATTGAAACCTGCACTGTTTTTTCCCTTCTCGCTGCACATTTCTCTCTCTCTCTCTCTCTCTGTCTCTCTTTCACACAATCTTTTTCTCTTGTTGCTATAGTGATGTAAAATGGCTGCATTCTGCAGCACTGAACTGGAGCGGGGAATGCTCCTGCAGCCTGTGAGCTACATTGTTTTACACTTGACACATTACTTCCTTTTGCCCTTCACCATGACTGTTTTTACAAAAATAACAAAATAAAATGTCCCTTTTCTCCATGTCTTCATCTTCTTTCCCATCTACCTTGCTGTTGCTTACACCGCCTCTCTCTGTGTCTGCAGTGTGACAATGCCAAGGGGCTGAGGGCCTTCTTTGATGCCATTTGTTACGGACCCAAACACCTGATGATCTTCGGCGGTGTCTGCCCCTCTGTAACTTCCATCATTGCAGAGTCCTTGGAAGGCTGGAATCTGGTCCAGGTAGGAGTTGTGCTATATGTCATCATGCAGGTGTGTGTGTGATTGTGTACAGGATGTACCCTTTACTGGATGTTATTACCTGTGAGTGTGTGGATACTTTTCAAAAGTTATTTTTTTCCCGGAAACTGTGGGAAACCTGACTTTGCTTCTTAAATGTTGCTTAGTTTCTAGAAATTCTTGTTCCTTAGTTTTTTTGGTGGGTAGATAGGTCCTGGGATTTCAAAGGGGTTCCAACTCATGGCTTAATCCTTCATTAACCTTGCCAGGGTGAATGTCTAATTGGCACTGCTGTAATCCTTAACCTCCCCCCCCCCATGTTTTACAATCAGAGGCAGAGTCAAAATGGTTTGAACCAACAGTACCAAGACCAAAAATCAGCTGTGATAAATGCGAGCGTGATTTCTCTAAACACTGAGACATGAGTGGAGGGAAGAGTATCGTATCACGACAGAGACTGATCTCTTAAAATTTACCATTCCATACCGCTTTCTTTCGATTCCTAAATAACATTTGTTGCCATTAACTCAGTGCAGTGTTGTGATTGATCTGCGTGGCCATTAAAGAACCCTGTTGTACAGGGCAAAGTTTTAACCCCCAGAGGTATTGCTTACACGTTTGCTCTGCCAAAGAGGGGAAATGCGTCTTTTCAAATAATGCAATTCATTTTCTGCAGATGCTGCAAAGGTTATCAAGCACAGATAAGAAAGAAGTGAAGCTTGTGCTTGGAAGAGATAGTGTAATTCAAGAGGCTGTGTTTTGAACTGAATGTCACATTACGTGGCATATTTCATCTGCTTGCGGTTTCTGTGAATCTGCTGTTTTACACTGTCCCTTTTTGCTCACTGTCTTGTTCGGGTCACTCAAGAGTGAAAAGATCTGCAGGATTCGGGAATAAAAGAATGACTAATTCTTTTTTTTTTGTCTCTGTGTTTTTTTCCTTTCTGTTGGTGGTAATGATCCCAGTCCTAGAATAATGCTTCAGGTCATAGTTGAATTTTAAGTGCTCCAAAGTATTGTCTGTAGGTTTGCATGTATGTGTAATTGTCTGTCTATTTACTGTTTTTTGGGGGGGTTTTGGTGGTGATACCTGTGAGATGCAATCTTATCCTCTGCAGAACATTGTGTTTGGTACAGTCTGTTCCCCAGGGCACTTTACCAAGTAGGCCATTTTTCGCTGTCATTACACAGACCAACACCAACAAACTCATGTCAGCCTGATCCCAAATGCACATGGTGACTGCGTCTGAATACCACATATAGCAGCAAGTGACTGGGGAAAATCTTTAGGTGAATGGCTAAAGCCAAAACATGCATGTAGGTGCAAGGAAACAGGTGTCTTTTAAAGAGCTAAGCATGGGTCATAATTATCTGCTGTTGCTTATTAAAGAGCTAATGTGTGTGCATTTCTATATTGGCAAATAAGTGTTTATATAGAGATTCTCGTTTGCAGGTGTGGCACAGTATCAGACACTGAGGTTACTGTTTTCTGAGATGCGAGCTATCTTTGCAGGTCTAAGCTGCATTCTCATTAGAGTATGAGTCATCAGACAGCTAAAGTGTGAGCTGGAAATCTGCTCAATATTTGTCAGTGGATTTAAACAACATTTAAATGCAGAGTAAGGTGGCAGCTTTCTATTTCATTAGCTGGTCCTTGCACTGAGGTTATTTAGACACATGCCTGTGTGCTCCTAATCAGTGTGTTTGTTTGCAGATGGCACTCATGTGTATGTATGTGAAATTTTTGTATTCAGTGAATGCTTAAGTTATTACGAGAGACGTGGAACTCGCGAGGTGGTATTGCTTCAAGCTAAAAACTGCACTTGTTTGAAGAAGGGAATGAAAAAGAGTGACTGAAATGAAGGGTCTAAGGAAAGGAACCCAAAAAGAGGAATGGGAGAGGGGACAAGAAATGATGAAATGAGGTTTGAATCCTGCCCTCCACAACTTTGAATGTGCCACACCAATGGGAATCTGTTTTTAAAACTGTGAATTCTATCACCCCGCATACTTATTACCAAGCCCTGGTGCTCCGTCTACAAAACTTGAGTTGGAAATAGAGAATTTTCCATCATGATTTTATGGGCCAGGCTTAACAAGCTCATCATTTCCACATCAAAACAGGGAGCTGGCAGATACTATCTACAGTGGCGATAGCTGAGAGAACAACTGGAAGAAGCTTAATCATACACCCATAAAAATAGTGTTCAATCAGTGTTGATGCCTAATGAAGTCAGCTTGAAAAGGCTCAACCAAAATAAACTCTGACTGCACACCCTTTCATTACAGTCTACGCACAGACTTGCATGTACATACTCACACTTAATGCAGGGCAGATTTGGAAGGGTGGTGTCAGTGCTTATAATTTTTAGAGGGAGAGTCAGCAGCCACTATTATCTTAATGGGAACAGGTAAAAATGTCTCCAAAAGTGAGAGACTTCCTGTAGGAGAGTCAGGGATGAGGGAAACAAACAAACAAACAAACCTGTACAGCAAGCTATCCTCGCTCCACCTCATGATCGTTAATCTTTTGAAAAGATACAAAACCTGAAGACATGGATCTCTTCAAAAATGGTTTTCTGCATTCTGTGCTACAGTTTAATTATCACCGACTTTTTCCTCAAATCTCGAAAGCTCTGTCAGCAGAAAAGTTCCAATAACTCTTCCCAGTGTATCAGTCTGCTGAAATACCACATGATGAAAAGGGTGCAGGCCAGTGCTTAAAGAAGATAAATGTCACTTTCTGTAGTCATTCCAAACTCAATATCATATGTGAGCGGTGAGGGGAGCAGAGCGGACCCAAATGCAGAACTCCCGAAGCGGACTGAACTTAAAGGCGAGTTTATTGGGAACGAAATGGTAACAGATAAAACTGAGGACACTGGAGGCAAAACCGAAACAAAACCCACATAACCACACGGGAGGACGCAACAAGGAACAGAGAGAAACGCGGACAATAAATACACTAGGAAAGACAAGGGAAAACAGGAAACAGCTGGGGAGAACAGGAGGACCAAATCAGACTAATGAAACACAGGAAGCAACTAGACATAACACACTGGGAACACAAGACTATCAAAATAAAAACAGGAAACACCTAACAGGGTGCACACAGACTATACACGAGGGCTGGCACAGAGAAACAGTAACAGGGACCAAGGCACAGGGAAATAAACAGATACACAGGTGACATGCATACAGGGAAGTAAAACAACAAAGCCAGAA
>VUQJ01010992.1:5737-36304 GCA_015108635.1 Andinoacara biseriatus
ATGCTAACACTCCAGCGTCTCCAGCGGGAACTCTTGATCCTTTTTCCGTGGCGGGATGACAATAAGTCTTCCCCACCTGGGACCGCCCGGGGGCGGGGCTTCAACTTCACCTTCACCTGTAAACCAGTAAGAGAGTCAGTCAGTCTTATAATCAACCATCCAACTTTGGTAATTATTATTTCACAGGTGACCCCACCCACTTTGAGGCTGTCCATGCGAGGCCTGGTCTCCATGGTGATGGCGGAGGCAGACGGGAAGAAGAGAGGTGGGGAGGAAGATGTCGGTGGAGGCAAGGAGGCAGTGTGGGGGAGGGAGTGGACAGCAATGGAGGACATGTTGCTGCTGTACTGGTGCTGCACCCTGCTGGGAGTGGAGCGCTCAGAGGTGGACAGCAGGACGGGGACTGCAGACTGACAGACGGACAGAAGCTGTTACAGCAGTGCATCGTGGGAAATGTAACATGTATACTAAACTAAAGGATACAGACAGATTAAACTGACAGCAGAACAACCAACAAAGACGCGGCACACACTCACAGAACCGGAGTTACGTCCAGTAACTCCTTAGATCGCAATTATTAGATTCCATCAGGCATCAATACAGGTGAAGGTAATGATCATTTAATATCCCATGACAGACGCCGATCAATAACAAATCAATAACACTGATCTGTACTCAAACCAACAAGAAAACAAGCTAATAAAGACTGAAGAGGAAGCAGTAACAGAGACCAATGAAAACCTGCAACTGCAGCAAATAAAGCAACTCAAATTACACCAACTAATCACCTGCAACTAAAGCAAAACTATAACTGCAGCTCTGCAGCTGTGTGACATCAGCCAACCCACGGCTGACGTCAGTGGTGTGGGCTGCGCCTCACCTTGATACCTGCAGACCTGCTCTGGAGGTCGCTCACGTAGAGGGTGGAACAGTTTGGACTGCAGAACAGCAGGCTGGATCCCGGTCCAGACTGACCCTCCTGTAACACACACACACACAGACGGTGACTTCCTGTCTGTGAGGTCACTGACCGTTAACACCCTCTGCTGCGTCCAACCTGTTTGAGCTCCCTGACGATGTGCTCTCCGTTTCCCAGCAGCACCTTGCAGTAGCTGCAGCACTGAGGCCTGGTGGTGGTGGCAGTGCTCCCCTGCTGGCTGAAGTCCACCCTGACACCTGCAGACACACCAAGTTGAGATACACAGGAGAACACACAAACACACAAACCAGTCCATGTCTGCGCATACAGACCTGTGCTCCCAGCGCTGGCTGCAGCTCTCTGTTTGGCACCGGCTGAAGCCTGAAAACACATCAAACAGCTCTCAGTGACATCACCGACGGCAACAAAACGCCGCCGCAGTGACGTGCAGCATGCTCACCTGCACGAGCGGCACCTGCACGCCGGCCAGCAGGGCCAGAGAGCTCTGCTCGGGGCCGGCTGCTCGGCTCAGCTGGTAGTCCAGGGGGACGGTGACCCGCAGCAGCTCCGCCACCGCCGCCATCACACCAGGAACATTCTGGAAGCACATAATGATGGCATCTGTAGGGGGCGGGGCTATTAATAACTCAACACAAAGCGTGAAAGATTTTTACCTGAGCTGCAACAGGGTTCAGGGTTATCGCTATGGTAACCAAGTCTGTGTTGGAGCAGGAAGGAAGACCCTGGCGGTTTGGCTCAGTCTTCACTTCCTGTTTAACTGCAGAGCCTGCAGACAGGTGAGCAACGGGTGAGCCAGTTTCAACAGGCAGGAGATATTCTGAAGTCACAATGTGCTTGGCTCACCTTTCCCCCAGGCACAGGGCATCATGGGTAGTGTGGGCGACGGGCACGGTGAGGGAGGCTCCAGCTTGATGAAGGACAGGTCGGGGTACCTGCTGACCTCCATGTCTGCCACACTCTCCGGAGATGATGATGGGACGTAGCCGTCGGGGCTGTCGCGCTCTGACGAGTCCTGGACCCTGAGGACAAAAACACATGGAGGAGTCAGTGAAACCGAAGGCGACGACGAGGGCTTAACTTCACACCTGAAAGGTGGCGTTTACCTGAGCTCCTCCTGGTTGTTGTGGGGTGGGGTTGGAAGGGAGGCAGGCACATCTACGGTCTTGGAGGCGTGGTTTAAACCGAGAAGCTCCTCCCCTGTCTGCTTCAGGGCCGATGCTCCTTTCACTGAGGTACAAACAGGTGGTAAAGATCAGCCACTGCATGCATTTACCGCGCTAAGTGGCCAAAGGTATGTGGACAGCTAAACGAGTAACACAATGCTGTGAGGGTTACCACGAAACACCAGGTGTCCACATACTTGTGGCAGCACAGCGTGGTTTTAAAGTAAAGGTAGTTAGATCAGATCTGACCCGGAGCCTGTCAGACAAAGCAGTGGGAGAACAAACAGCCTCTCTCACCGTCCTGCTCGCTGATGTCCTTCCTGGTCAGCTCCTCCGTCGTGGCGAAGCCGTTCACCAGTTTCTGCCTGGCAACAGGCGGAGGTGTGGGGGGCAGGGAGGCCGGAGGCGTGGGGGGGTTGCTGAGATTGTTCTGCTGGAGGGGCAGACAGGAAGTGATGTAACTAAGCACAAACAGTAGTACTGTAGTATTACTGCATTACTTTTGTATTTTTAATGTTAATACTGCAGTATTGCCATGGTATTAATAATTGCATTTTGTAGTTATACTGTGGCATTATTGGAGTATTACTGTAACATTACTTATTGCAGTATTACTACAGTGGTACCTTGTATATGAGCTGGGAGTAGTAGTCAGAGACGCCGTCCAGGCAGGCGTTGCCGAAGGAGCCGCTCAGCCTGGAGTCTCGGCCCAGAGAGGAGCTGCCATATGGGGGGAACAGACTGAGATCCACCCCCAGGACGGGCTCCATGAGGGGCAGAACTGCCAGCTGTGCATGGAGGGGAGTATTTTAGATCTGCATGTGACATCATCACACTGTGCAACTCTAGTAAAGAGGGAGAGGCGTGACTCTACCTGTCTGAGGTGCATCACCAGGGGGTCAGACGAAGAGGTGGAGCAGGAATGGAGCACCTTCTCTTCCTCCTCCTTCTTCCTCCTCTTGCATTTGGGAGGGGCTCTGTCTTTGTCGGGTCGGGCCGGTTTCTTGCAGCGCTGCGTCTTCTTCCTGCCAAAGGGGTCCAGCAGGTCTGAACCGGGGCTGTCCCTCACCACCTGTAGGAGGATCATGTGATCATTTTCAGGTATGGATTCATATCACGCACACGTTTTCAAAAACTTTAATTAAATAAAAGGGTTGCATGACATCACATTTGTTTGCTCAGGCCACCTCCTCACCATGTTGCCATGGGAACCGGCTGCATCATCCTCTTCAGAGCGGACGCTATCACTGGACAGCTGTCGTCGGGCAGTGGGCGGGGCCAGGGCAGTGGGTGATGGCGTGTTGGTGGGGGAGGTCTTGTCTCTCAGCAAGTGTCTGAGCAGCTCCTTCCCTGCGTCTCCTCCCTGATGAGGAGAGGGAGGGGAGAACGACTCACCCCCTCCCTCCTCCATCTTCACCACACGTGCTCCACAGGCTCCGCCCTCCTCACGCTCCTCCTGTACAGGATGAGGAAAATAAACACTTGAGGTCAAGGGACACAAAGCTGTGCAACTTAAGGGTTGCATGAACTAGTCGACTTGTCGATTACAGAAAATCTCGCGAGTTTTTAAATGTCACGTCGACTAGTCGCAGTCACGTGACTGCTGGCGACAAAATGGATTCCAAACAGATGGAAGGTGAGGATGAGGAGCAGGCCGAGTCTTCGCTAACAGCTAGAAAATCAACAGTGTGGAAGTATTTTACTAAAGACGACTCTTCTGGTTCAACTACTGTTATCTGCAAAGCTGTGCTGAAGAACAACTAAAGTACGACTTCCGTCAACAAATACCGTAATACCCCTACAAATGGTCGCAGAGTTACAATAAAAAGCTGATCCAAGGACCCCGCTGATACGCTACGTCTTAAACAGCTGATCGCCGCTAGTAAGAGCAGGGAACCAGCGATCGCCCAGCGTTAATGGCTTAAACCGGACCACCTTTTGTTTATGATAGTTTGGTTTGTCTAAAATAGGGATATTTCTTTCACTTTAGCAGCCTAATAATAATTTGTTTTCCTGTGACTTATTTGCAGTATGTTAAATGGTAGAGCATAAATATAGGCTCTATTTGTTATTCTGCATAAATAGTGTTTTATCTGTGAGTATGGGTAATAAAGCAATCGTGTCTCAAGTTTGTATGATGTCACAGTGACTACTGCTGTCGACACAACTTTTATCATGTTGACCTCGACCTTAAAAAATCTGAAGTTGTGCAACCCCTAGCACAAATACCATGGCAGTATCACTGCAGTAATACTCTTAAAATGAGTGAACAAACCTTGACCTCCAGGCGAGCTGCAGACAGGGGCCCTCTCTGACCTTCCATGCCCAGCCCAGAGGCTCTCTGCTGGGCTGCAGAGAAGACTGACAGCCGCCTCTCCAGCTCTGACGACGGGGCCAGACCAGAGAGGGCGGAGCTCTGAGAAAAGGACATGTCTGATTGGTCCATGCTGCCAAAGGTGGGTGTGGAGCATGCGGTGTCTGACACAGCAGGGGTGGGTGGGGCAGTGAGGTCATCAGAGTGCGAAGATAGTGGCGTCCTGGACCCTCCCCCTCCCGCGGTGTCCTCTCCATCCCTCTTCCTGCTCCTCTTCTTGTTTAGTTTGTCATCAGGGATGATGTCAGAGTAGAGCTGGATGAGAGAGGGGGGGCCTCCAGAGGAGGAGCAGGAAAAAGACTGTGCTAGGGGGGTTGAGGGGGAAGAAGAGGAAGAGTCATGTCCAAATAGGTGACCCTGCCCTGCTGGATGGGAGAGGGTCATTCCTGCAGCTCCTATCCCAGCTGGGCGTGCCTGTCCTTGGGCTGTGAGGCCAGGGAGCCTCGGCCTGGTGTTGCAAGGAACCACATTCATGGGGGGTCCATGGTCTGACAGGACCTTGCTCTGCTCTGCTGGAGCTGGGTGGGCTCCAGGGTGCAGTGGCCCTGCTGTGAAGCCCTGTTGGAGGCCTGCCTGCTGGGGAAACAGCAGCCCCACCTGGCCTTGGAGCTGAGGTGGGGGTCTGGAGGTCTGGGGAGACTGGAGAAAGTCTTGGGGTAGCTCAGAGCTGAAGAAGGGCATCTGGGACAGACCGTCACCTCCGAGGGCAGGTGCCGACCCCGCTCCAGGACCCGGTCCTGCTGTTGGTCCGACCCGAGGCCCCGATGGAGTTCCAGCTGGAGGCATGGAGGTCCCCAGAAGGCTCTGCTGCTCGAGCTCCAGCCTCTGCTGCAGGGCACGGTGGCGCTCCACCTGAAAACAGATCGGCAGGATTCACCCACAGAAAAACACATTCCTACAACAACAGAACCTCATGTTCCTGGTTTTGGGTTCTCTTTTTTTCATGATGTGTTCCAGCTGTGTGAGTATGAATTTTCTTGTTCTGAAGAAATAAAAACGTCAGTAATCAGAGGAGCGGTTTAGCTCTGCGGAGAACCACGTCTGCTCAGCCAGCTGACTGAGACCTGAACCGGTTCGCTGTCCTCAGATGTTTTACCTCCTGCATGAGCTGAACGCGCTGCCGCTCCTGCTGCTCCCTCAGCCTCTCCCTCCTCTCCCTCTCCTGGAAACCCTCGCTGAATGGGTTGTTGTCATCGAACTTCACCTACGGAAGAGGTGGAATCAGAGGGGGTTAACCAGCAACCAGAAACAGCTTTTACTTTGGTTTCAGTCTGTAAACCTCACTTCCATAAAACCTCATGTTACCTGTCTGGGATAATTGAACCACAGTCCCAACACCATCCTTTGTTACCTGAGGTGCGCTGGTAGCTCCGTCCCCTGTGGCTCCGTTGGGACCTCCTGTGGGGCCCCGAGGGCCAGCAGCGAAGCCCGCTGTTGGAGCTTTGAGGCCGGGCACCATGGCAGAGGGGGTCTGAGTGTGTGGGGGTACTTGGGGGGTGTTAGGCAGGCCAGCAGGGATTTGAGGGGGCAGATGAGGTGGCATCCTCTGCCCCACTACCACTGGAGCCCCACCCCCTGGGGCCCAACCAGGAGGTACGTTTGGGAGGCGGGTAGGCACAGGGCCACCTGGGTGGGTCTGCATGGGTGCAATAGGCTGGGCAAGCAAGTTCTGAGGAAGGGGAGGCGCCGGCTGCTGGAGACCCCTCTGAGGATGTTTGGTCCGGTAGTCATCAATGAGCTCGGCATGGTCCTTCTGCTGCTTCCGGATCTGGACACAGACAAACACCCAAATGTGGATAAATCTGCTACTGAAAACAGTCAGCAGGGCTGACCTCACTGCTGGCCTCAATATTTAACTTTAGATCAGCATCTGGATTTAATCTGCACTCAGTTTAATGAAGCTCAGGTAAGTTACCTGCTCCAGCTGTTTCTGGACCAACCCCTGCTGCTCACTGATGTGGCGGAGCTGGGCGGCATCCTCCTCTGCGAAGGCTCGGCCCGCCTTCTTGGCTGTTCTCTGTTTGGCAGACAGAGCCTTCTTGGTCTTGCGGTGGGCTGCGATTTGGTCCTCCAGGAGGCGCTGCTGCATCTGCAGGAGCTGCTGCGTCTCCCCCAGCCACTCCTCGTACTGCCGCCGCTGGGACTCATCTGGGAACAGAATGTGTTAGATCTTTGTGGCACAGAGAAGATGGAATAATCTGGCCCCTTTCCTACAGATGCTACGTAATCATAAGGCACTCCCCAGGGCTCCATATTAAGACCACTGCTCTGATTTTCTGATTGGTTTCTGATACTCACTGACAAAGCCGGGGCCGAAGCTCGGGGGGTTGGGTCGCACCAGCTGAGTGTTCACCTTCCCCTCCTGATGCAGAGGAAGTCAACAGGAGATGTGAGAGAAACGCTCGGGCTCAGTGTTTTCAGTTACTGTGTTTGAGTGCTTCAACATACCTGTCCTACAAGGTGTGCAGGCTGAGGTGGAACCTCGGGAACCGGGGCTTCTGGAGCCTGGGGGAACCTGACGCACACACATAGACAAAGAGCTCAAATAAAACCAAAGCTCTGGATTAAACGGCAGGTTCACAAAGGAATGTGAGGTCAGAAGGTTGTACCTGTTGACGACCATGGGGTTCAGAGCGAGGTTTCCCTGAGTCATCACTTTGTTGATGCCTTTCAAAGCCACCATCTTAGCCTTCATGATCGGGTCTGAAATAGAGTCAAAGTCTGCAGAACAAAAAAGAAACAGAGCTCAGAAGGTGCTTCATCAAATTAAAAGAAAAACAGTCTTGGAGAGCATTGTGAAGGGACTTTCAGGGTTCTGGACTTACCCACACTGGGGAACGCAGAGTCTGTGGTGGAACGCTGTCTGATCAGGACCTGCATCTGTTTCTGCTGCTGCTGCTCCTGGCGCTCTTGGTCCAGGAGGTCCTGCAAAAGAAGTGGCTGCTCCTCCAGGAGCAGAGGCCTGTGCTTGTTTAGATTCTGCATCTGGTTCTGAGGAAAGGTACCTTGGGTCTGGCTCTGGCTTTGGGTGGAGGTCCCCAAGAGTGGAGGCTGGGTCTGAGGGCTAAGGAGCAAGTGCGGCTGAGGGGGCTGGAGAGAGAGCGGTAAAGGCTGGGCTTGGGGGCCCTGAGGAGGCAGACTTGCATGAGGAGACACTGAGACAACCTGAGGGTGGGAGGTGAGGAGTGCTGAGGAGGAGGAGGGGGGTCCAAAAGGTCTCTGCTGCTGCTGGAAGACAGACTGTTGTCCTGGGAAAAGAGGAGCAATCAAATACAGACATTGTTTAAAAGCTGATCAATAATCGATCAATAACGTGCTCAGAATTGTATTTGCTTACCTGCAGTCACATGGGGCTGAACTCTGGGTGCCATGCCCGTGGATGTCACCTGCTCCTGGGTCTGGAGGGCTGGCAAGGCCCCTGAAACAGAACCAGAGTCCTCCAGCTTCTCCTGGAGGTAGTGGTGGGGTTATTCATTATGTTCTCTTTATTTAACTTATTACTGATTATTGATAAATTGGAGCTGTCCCCACCTTGATGAGATGGGCAGAAGAAACTGCAGCATCAGGTCCTGGAGCTCCTGAGGGTCTGCTGGTGGCAAAGACTGCCTCCATCTTGCTGTTGTCCTCAACTTCCTGTTTGACCTGTCCTACCAGGTGGGAGGCGCTGTCTGTCTTTCTGGAGCCACCAGCTCCATCCTTCCTCTCTCCACCTTCCTTCTCCTCGACATGCTCGCTGAGGTCCAGCTCCTCGTTGAACATGTCCTTCTTGTCCTCCAGGTTGAGCTCAGGGTCGGCATAGGCGATCAGGTCAAATTTCCCTGACAGCAGGAAATCATCGAGGTGGAGGTCATTAGGACCCAGATCCAGGTCTTCTTTACCTGAAACAGAAATGAAGGACAGGTCAGACTGGATGAAGGACCAATGACACACTCAGGTTTAATTTACCCCTTGATGAATTTAGCTTAGGTTCAGTTAAACTGGACCTGGACTTTTCTTAGACCTCTATTTGAAGCAGATCTCAGTATCAGTCATACCGTCTTCAGGGTCGAGGTTCAGGTTGAGGTCAACCAGATCCTTCACCTCCACATCCTCCAAATCCTTCACAGCTGAGTCTTCCCCCTCCAGGTGGTCCTCAATTCCATCGGCTCCTGGGAGTGCTGGCTCGCCGCTCTGAGTCAGCACCGCCGTGTGACCAAGGTGTTGGTGTTCCTGCTGGCTCAGCTGATCCACACTGCCCGCCATCATCATCTGCTGACCCATTAGCGCATCACCCATCCTGATCCCAGGACCGGGTCTGATGGCAGGTGGCTGGGGGTCTTTGGGGTGCAGGAGAGGAACCTCGGGATCTGGGGCTGAAGGAACAGAGAAGGGCAGCCTCAAGCGGTTCTCTGGAGCACGATGTCGAAGCTCAATGTAAGGCTGTCCCATGATGCTGTGCTGCTGAATGGGCAGAGAGCGAGGGAGGAAGGGCTGGGGAACACCTGAGGGGAGAGAGAAACTTTTCTTAGAGTTCAGTTTCAGTGTTTTTGACCCATCAGCCAATCAGTGGGACCGTGCTCACCTTGCATCATGTGCGGGTGAGCATTAGGATTCCCGAGGGGTCGGATGGCAGTAAAGTCCCCTGGCCTCCTGATCTGGACAGGAACTCCCTCGATTGCACTGAGCCCAGAGGCAGGCGTTGATCCCTGCGGCACATGCAGGAAAGGCTCCTGGAGGCCTGCTGGAACTCCAGGAGGCCCTCCGAGCCTGGTAAGGAGAGAATATATGACTCACACACAAATCAGACTTTCGTAGATCTAAACCAGGATTCTGTTGCTCCTCTCACCTCGGGGCCGGACCTCGGACACCCAGCTCTCTGGGGAGGCTCTGCCTGGGGAAAGAAGCCTCACTGGGCGTGAAAACCCTCTGCTGCTCTCCTGGGAAACCTCTAGGGAATCTCAGGGCTGGAGTTCCAGCAGGCCGCACCGTGCCGGGATATGGGGGCGGAGGACGGCCAAACGGGTCTGTCTGGACGGGAGGAGCGCAGTTGTTGGAGGAGTCTTCCTGGGGCCAGCTTTGAAGAGGTGTAACGGAGCCAGGGGAGGAGCCGGTTGGAGCAGCCGGGGGTGCTGCTGGTTCCTGCAGACCTTTCTCCTGCCGTAAGGCGCTCTTCTGCTGCTGCTGCCTCAGGATGAGCTGTCGAAGCCGCTGACGCTGCAGAGCAGACAAGAGGACGGAGGGAACTAGGTAGAACCAACGAGAACAAGCAACACTCAGAGAACCTGACAAGGAAGGACTCACACCTGTCTTACCTGTCTCAGCTTCTCCTCCGAGTCACCAAGCTGAGGCATCATGCTCATTGGTCCGTCTAAAGAGGAAGATATTTCATTGGTTGCTGTCTTCTCGGTCTGTGATGGGCTAAGTGTCACGTGACCTTGCTCAAAGGGGTCATGACCCGGAGTGTGACTGGCCAAAGCAGAAAAGCCACCCTCCTCTGACATCCCAGAGTGCTTTGGGGTCTGGCTGCTGGGCGTTCGGGGAAATGAGTCCTGCTGTTGTCTTCCTGGAGACTGCTGTAATTGGCCAGAGAAAAGATCAGTAGAAGAATCAGTGACTATGTGAGACCAAAACATGATAGCTGTGATGTTACCTGGTGAGGTGTTGGGGTGAAGGTCGCCAGTTCTCCCGGAGCCAGAGGGGATGAAGCAGAACTTGCAGGTTGAGGAGGAAAGCTCTCTACTGGGATCTGGCTGAAAGGCTCGTGGGCCTTCTGGGGCCGCGGCGTGGAGGGCTGCTGGGCGTAAGGATCCGGTGAGGGTCGCGGTGTCCCTGCGGGCTGTGCGTAGGGGTCGGTGGGCCGCTGACTCCCTGGAGATCTGGGGAAGTGCTCGGTGACGGAGGGACGGGGTGTGCCTGGATTGGAGGCGTAGGGGTCAAAAGTCGAGTGAGAGGGGGAAGGACGCCGGCTCATAGACTGCTGGTTGTATTGATCCAGTCTCAGTGCAGTTGGTGTGGCGAGGTACGTGGGGTCCGAGTGGGGCCGCGGAGTACCAGGGGTCTGCGGGTTGGTGTAGGGGTCTGGAGAGGGCCGTGAGGTCAAAGGTGACTGGTGGGCAAAGGGGTCGGGGATCGGCTGGCTGTACTCTGGTCGAGGTGTGCTGGGCGTTTGGGAATAGGGGCTGCGGTGGGGGGACCCCAGTCCTGACAGCGGGCTGGAGGGGAACGGAGGCTCCTGTGACGGAGGGGGGACAAAACCCAGGTCGGTGGGCCTGGACAGGTCCCGCCTCCCTCCTCCTGTGCTGCCAAATACCTCCTGTTGAGGGGGCATGGGGGCTTTAAACAGGCCACCCTGGGCCAGTTCACCGGCCCGACTACATGACTCGGGCCCAGTAACTCGGACATTTGCCCTCTGGTAGGTTTCAGACACTCGGACGCCAGCATGTCTGACTGAAGGGTCAGAGACAGAGCCGGCCGTGGGACTCACCATACCGGGTCTGCTCTGCTGCAGCCCTGTGGAGAGGAAAAAACATCGATTGATTACCTTTATTTTGGACATATAAAACCACAAACCAATATATACACATACAGGCATATACACACACACGCACAAACGTAATACATAATAAGGTTTTAATTGTTGTTCGTGCCCTAAGAGTCTTCAAGTTCAACTTTCCCCTCAGGTTTTAGCCCCGTCTCTGTCACAGAACATCCTCTGTTCCCAGTAGCATATTATATCTGGCTTTACACATATACGTAGGAGGAGGAGGAACAAAGCTGACATGTTTACAGGAGAAGGAATGCGGAGCAGTTACCTGGTTGGGGTCCAAGGCTCCTGGAGATGTCAGAGGCTTTGGAGTCAGGGGATGGTGCAGGGGAGCCTATGGACTCGTGGGCTGGGGAGCCAAGGGAGCTGCGATGCTGCTGCTGGGAGGATGAGGGGCCTCCAGGCTGGGCGGAGGATGGGCGAGGAGTTCCTACAACCTTACTGTAGGGGTCCCAGGGTGAAGAGGGGCGGGAGGAGGGCGGGGAGAACATCTGGGGGGAGGATGGTGGTTGGTGGAGAGGGGAGGTGGGATGTGGGGAGTGAGGAAGCGAAGAAAAGCCAGAAGGGGGAGGCACTTGTGGCCTGAGGAAGACGTCGTCAGCCAGTCCAGAGCTCCCCTGGAGGTGCTGCTGCCTGGGCTGGCCCTCCCTGGAACCTGGCTGGTGCAGAGGGGAGGCGCTGCCCCCCGGGGTGACGGGGCTGCGGCTGCCAGTTTCAGGGGACAGGTGGCCCGAGAGGCGCTGGCTGGCTAGGAGTTGCTGCTGCTGCCGCTGCTCGTTCTTCACCTGCTCCAGCTTCTGAGTGGCCTCTATCTTGGCGAGCTGCTTGCTCTTCTGACGCATTTGCTGAGAGAGAAAGACACAAAAAGGACGGGCGGGGAGACAGACGGACACAGAGCGACAGTCGTCAACACCAGGACGACAGATGGAGCTCAAACATGATGGCACAGTGGCTAACGCTCGCTGTCGCTCAAAATTCATGTGCACGGGTTCCTGCTGCTCTCCGACCATTTGTGGAGGTCACGTAATGCGACTGGCTGCACACAGACTTTATAAATCCTGATTTCCAGGTCGAGATTGTCTATTGCTGCACACTGCACAAAAACTCCACCAGAGCTCTCTGCTGGAGGAGCATTAAATGAGGACGAGCCAGCCAACAGATGAAACTGTGCAGACTCGTGTTGCATTAACCTGTTCACACGCAGTCAATACGAGCACTAACTGCTGGCTAAAGGTGGCGGTTTTCACCTGGGAGCTTTTATCCAGCCATCACTGAACACCAGAACGTGCTGCTATCAAATCAGGACCAGTAAAGCACAAAGAAACTCCTGGAGGTCTGACAGGTAAAGCTATATGGACTAAAGTTTCCAGTCCCACTGCCACAGGTACATAAAAATCAATGAAAGTATGGGTCGCTCTAAGAGCTCCACGTTAATATTCCTCCATCAGCTGGCAGTGGGATTATTGCCAAGTGGAAGCATGTAGGAGCAGCTCAGACAGGTAAAATGACACCAACCGTCTGCTGAGCTCCAACTTCCTCTGACATCAGCAGCAGTTTGGTGGCTGAGCAGCTCCTGCAGGAGATCCAGGACTTCAGTCCATATAGTGTCTCACATCACTGCACCTGCACTCAGCAGAGCAGCTTTTTGGTGTGGGGCTGTGAGAGGCCCATAGCTAGTGCCCTCCACCAAAAATGAAGTTTATACTGTCCTATAAGTAAGTGCTTTATTATTATTAATCTTGAACATGCTGCTTTTAAATGTGCTTTTAAATCCTCTCACTCATCAACCAGGCTAAAGGGAGGAAAGGTGATGTCAGCTACCCCCCCTCTGAATGTGATCCTGAGAGCTCTGGGGCTTCAGCCTGAACACAAACTGCTTTACAGCAGCTGTTGGACTCTGAATAATTATTAACATGAATTATTAACGTGTCGCCATCAGAACGTTTTCTGCAGGAACCGCTGCATCGCAGAAGAACCCTCGCTCGCTACACTGCAGTCCCTGCATGCTCCTTCAAAGGCTCACACACACACACACACACACGCACACACACACACGCACGCACACACACAACGCTGTCAGAACCCTTTCAGCCTCCTGCTGATGTAAGAACGTCGCTTCTTTGACTGTTTGCAGTTAAACTATTAAAACTCTGCAGTTCCCAGACAGGAAACCAGTGAGCAGTTCATTTAAAAAAGTATTTCTTATCCGATTACTTGATGCATCGATGAATACTCGAGTACTAAAATGATCGATAGCTGCAGCTCTGATATTTTTACTGTACTGGAGAGCAAACAGATTCTGGCTCTAAGGGTGGAGCCGCTCTCCTCCCTTACATGCGTGGGTGGAGAAGCAGCTTCCTCCTGGTTTTCCTGCAGGGAGGACTTTAGAAAGTGGAACGTTCCTGAGCTGCTCTCACAGCGGACCGACAGAGTGAGGCAGCACCCCTTCAGAATAAAAGCAGTCAGTTTGCAGGCAGACTCTGGGCCACGGCCTCCGACTCTGGGCCGGCAGACTCATTCTTTGTTCTACGTTGTGTTTGAGTGTGATGGTCAGATCGGATCTAACCCCTCCTCTTC
Organism: Andinoacara biseriatus; assembly: GCA_015108635.1. Taxonomy (NCBI): domain Eukaryota; kingdom Metazoa; phylum Chordata; class Actinopteri; order Cichliformes; family Cichlidae; genus Andinoacara; species Andinoacara biseriatus. The sequence continues at coordinate 19,315 of VUQJ01010992.1, forward strand.
CTCCCTCCTTCAGATCTAACCCATCCCTTGGCCCAGAGAGGAGGACCGAGGCTGGAGCCGGCTCCACGAGTCTGAAACCCTCGCTCAGTTCCTGTCCTGGAGCTCCGTCACACAGCGCAGTGTGGTTGTTTGGTTCTTTGCTCTGAGGGGAGAACACGGTGGTTCTGACTGAAGCCCGGCTGGCTCGTTAGCATCATTTTAAAGGCCCAATGAGCAGGTATTGGTTGTTTGTGGAGCTCCAGAGTGAACACTGAGGTGAGCTCAGAGGAGTTCAGAGCTCGTGGATCCAGGAAGTCTGCCTCCAATAGTTAGCCTTGAGATCTTACCAGAGCTGCTACAGGTGCCTGGCAGGGACAATCTTTATCTGTTGGAGATTTTTTGCTTTGGGGGAGATTTTCCTGCCTCTTCTTACTGGCTCCCCCTCTGTCTTTTACCTCTCCCTTTTCAATGACATCAGAGACGTTAGTGTGAGTGAGGGAGGCTCAGCAGGCATGCACATCACAGCATCATATTCATCACAAACACACACCCCGACATGCAGCCTTCTGGTTACCGTGGTTACTACAGAGAGCGAGAAACCAACGCCAGCCTTGGACCGAGCACAGGACGGGTCTACGATCAAATCTGTGACGCACTGATGACATTCAGACCACATCAGCCTTCAGCGCCCTTACGCGGGTCCGTCTACACTTGCTCTTCGTTCTAATGATGCGCCGCGACGGAGCCTCTGAGCACCGCGCAGCCTTTGAAACCCGATTTCTGTGTTGTGCAGCAGCCTTTTCATCTTATTTGCATAACTAATTTTACAGAGCGCATTCAAAGTGTGTCTACGTTCAGTGGCCAGCACCTTCGCTGCGTGTCCCATCATGCATTGTGCTTTTTGGGAAGGATTGGCTGCGTGTGATTGGTTAAATGGGGCATTTGGGGTCTGTTGGTTTCTCGCTCCGCTTCTACTTCATGAAGATGGAGAGCTGCACATGCTCTGCACACTCAGGCTCTGCTCACCTGTCTGAACTTCCACTCCTGCTCCTGCTCCGACTCTTTGGGCCTCAGCGGGTCCTTGAAAGGCATCTCCATCTCCATGGAAACTGAGTCAAAGGGTCCGGGTGGTGCTGGCGGCGGCGGCTGCTGCTGCTGCTGCTGCTGCTGCTGCTGCGCGGGCTGGTGGCGTTTGATCGGTTCGTTGGACAGCTGCACTTTGCTGATGCGCTGAGCCGCTCGATTGTCCCGAGCTTTTTGCTGCAGAGAGAAAACAACAACATGCAGTCACAGACGGCGAGGACGCCAAAACAGACGCCATCATGGAGCTCTGAGGCCATGAGGCCTCTTCTACTGCTGGCTGTGATGAGCAGGGGTGCGACTACTTCTTCACATCACAATTTTTTAGAGGCTGTCTTTCATTATTTCTGCATGAAGGCCCCCCCATAAATTTGTCCCAGGATCATAACCTGGCTCTGAGGATTTAGCTGGATTCTGATCAGATCTACACTTCAGGTTTTAAATGCGTTTTCAGCGCTTCATGTGGATCTCCTATAAGCAGAAGGCATCGAATGGATTAAAACTCTTCAGTGACTGATTCTGTCGTCTGACAGACTTTAATCCATGTAAATGTTTAAAGGTTCATGGACTGTATCTGCAGGCCAAAGATCAGAGACATGCTCTGGGTTCCAGACTTAATTCACGCGTAACAAACTGCACGAGTGGGATGTGATTGTCGTCCGGTTCACAGACAATGTTTCCTCAGGTTCAGCTCACACAGACCTCCCTCTCAGATCAGCGAGCAGGAACTCACCACGTAGGGCGCTCGGTCCTGAGCGCTGGCCTTCCTCCACAGCTTGGTGATCTGCTTCACTCTGGTGGACCAATCTGAGGAGCAGAAAACATCTGTCAGCGTTTCTCTGTGAACATTCACCTCTGAGGGGTGTGTGTGTATGTGTGCGTACGTACCCGGGTACTGCTGCCTCAGGTGGGGGAAGTTGGTGTTGCAGTAGAGCACCGGCGCGACGGTGGCCATCTCGCCCAGGCTCTCCTCCTTTTCCCACTTCAGCGTGCTCCTCTGAGCCGTCGACAGTGTGTCCTGCTCGCCCTCTCCCGCTGGAGCCAGTGCAGGGGTGGAGCCCTGAATCGGGGCGGGACCTTCATGAGGAGGCACCCTAAAGCCGGCCGGACCCTGGACCCCGCTGGGCATCACGGGAAGAGTGGCTGGCGCGAGGCCGTTCATCAGCGGGAGGCGAGGAAACACGGCAGCTGCTGAGAGGTGGTCAATACATGTGATCAGCTGGGATCAGAGATGACTGGAAGGTTCAATCAGAGCTCTTTAAACACGATGTTGATTTCTGGTGGAGCTGCAGCATCACACACAGCGAGCAGCTGAGAGGTGCTGCTCACAGAAAAGAGCATCGCTCATTCACAAACCACAGAACCAATCAAAGCCCTCCATCAAAGCACCTGACCAATGAGCTTCAAGGGGAAGAAACAGTTTTCAGCTGCTGCGTCCATCAGAGACGACAACAACAAAGGTATACAAAGATGAGGGGTGTGTGTGTCTTTACCTGTGCTGTGTGTCTTGTTCCCGGCAGCAGTGTGTGTGTGCTGGCTCTGCTCTGATTGGCTGTTGTTGCTGTCTGGACTGAGAACAGCAGTGAAGATCTCCTCCACATCCTTGCCCTCCAGCTCTGCACACACACACACACACACACACACACACACACACGTTAGCAGAAAGATGTTTTCACTGCTGTGTTTCCTCCAGGATCGAGGACGATGCTACATCTTCATACATACTTCAAGGTGCCGCTGTTCGCCAACATCTGGTGACAAATACCACAATCCCCCTACACAGCTGTGACGTGCTCTCTCCCAGCTTTCAGGACCCGTTTGAATTTTTTCGATAGGACAAACAGACGCAGAGTTACGGTAAAAAGCTCCCCGCTGATACGCTGTCTTAAACAGCTGATCGCTGCTAGTAAGGGCCGGGAGCCAGCGCTTCAGCTGCGATCGCCCAGCGTTCAAGGGTTAATGTTTTCTGTGATGTAATAATGTTTTAAGACGTGTGTGACGTCATCAGCAGAGTTGTCCCTGATCTCAGGTCAGCGCGCTCTGAGGGAAGCACCTTCTCTAACAGGTGCTAATTTAAATGAAGGTCGGTGCGACCTTTAGGTAAAACCTAACAATCTCAGCCTGGATCTGAGGAGTCAGCTGATCGGTCTTACCTGGTATCTTGTAGAGCTTGCTGAGGATGGCACCTGAAACAGGAGAACACAGCAGTCCATCAGCTGCTTTAATCACACATGTTTGTGCTGCGGGCACATTTCCTCAGCCCTCTCAGTCCGGCCTGCAGGCGACTGAGACCTTCAACTCACCGTCAGTGACCATCTTATCAAGCTCGGGACTCAAGATAGCATCCAGAGGCTCCTCCTGCACAGCCCTGTGGACACGCCCACCACTCCCTGTTGGCTCAGAGGTCAAAGAGGGGTCGTCTGCCACGTTGCTGATGTCCAGACCTGCTGAAAGAGAGAAAGACAGCGAGACGGGATAAATAAGAGAGCCAGACGCATGGACAGACAGGAGGTCAGCAGGAAGCAGCAGCAGGAGAAGAATGAGTCTGTGATCTCTGCAGGAGGAAGAAGATGATTCAGGCTGTTATATCGCAGGCAGGAGGAGGAAGAGTTCTGTTATATCTTCAGAATTAGAGGAGGAATGAGAGTGATATCTAAAGCAGAAACAGGAGGAGAAGCAGCAGATCTGTGACTGGAGCTCCAACAGCACCAACAGGGTCCAGAGGTCCAGGTCAGGGTGAAGCCTAGCAGACAGCTAGCAGCTTCAGAGGCCACGCCCCAAATAATGCAAACTTTGATCCAATTAAGGGCTAACTGCCTGCTGGCACCTCTGCTGGACTGCAGAGGAACTGCAGGTCAGCTTCTCTGATAAATTCTGAGCCGTTTGGTTTATAAATTTATTTTGGACCTTTGGACGGTCAGATTTTAGCCTCCAGAAACAAAACCGAGCCGAGGTGAGACTGAGGACGAGGAGGTCTTCCTGGAGTCTTACCAAATGGAGACGGGGAGCGCTCCACATGGAACTGACCTGGAAACAAATACACACAGTTATGGCGTGAACTCTTCTTCATCGGTGTCCTCACTGAGCAGGCAGAGGGTGACGGGGCTGATGGGAACTCGTGTGTGTGCGAGTACCTGTGTGTCCCGTGGCGAGGATGTGAGGGTCGGTGTTCAGGACCTCGGACAGATCCACGAGAGCGTCGTCCGACCCGGCTGGATGGCAACACATACACACACACACACGTGCACGCACACCACACATACATACAGACACAAACGCACGATTCACAGAGAGGCCCGAATAAAGCTGACCGCACTTCCTGTCTGATGAACAGGAAGTGACATCGTCCTCTCCTCAGGCCCATGAGCCAATGATGAGTGAGGATGAAATGCTGATAAAAAGGTAAGGTAACTCACGCAGCGCTCCTGCCTTCCTGTTGGCACCGGAGGGGGAGGGGCCAAGCAATCCAGAGGCGGGGCCTTTCACTTCACCTGTCGCCGCTCTCGATTGGCTGCTGGCTGCTGCCCCAGGTCCCGCCCCCTTGTCCAGCTGTCGGCTCCGATCCAGAAGATCTCGACCAAAAAAGGCTTCCTGCAGAGAGAAGGGCTCAGCCAATCAGAGCGCAGGAATGCTCAGCGGGTGGTGTGTGTGTGCGTGTGCGTGCTTTACCTGCAGGTAAGACGGGAAGGTCTCCTCCAGTTTCGTCTTCTTCTTCCTGTACCTCTTCTTCGCCTTCTCCATTGTTTGGTCGGTGGAGGCGGGCACCATCTCCATGGCAACATCTGTAGCCAAAAGACTCAGTTTGTTTGTGACATCATCAGTAAGAGACAGAAAGCTGAGCGTGTTTGCAGGCGACAGGTCTCACCTTCGTCTCGGCCCAGCAGCGTGTCTGTTGAATCCTTCCTGCACAGCTTGATGCGACTTGGCCCTGCCCCCGCCTTGGCGCCACGCTGACGCACCATGAACCCGCCGATACCTGAGACACACGCAGACAGGTGGGTGTGCAGAAATGTTCGCCCTGACCCCCGCTCTGAGCTACATGAGGCCCCGCCCACTCCTCACCTGGCCTGTAGGGCTTTCGTTTCCTCTTCTTGTTGCCATCAGCAACATCGGGCTCCTTGTTGATGTCATCATCTTGGGCGTGGTCTCGCTCGGGGCTGGAGTCAGATTTCACGTCACAGTCCAGCGGAGCTGCAGTAAAAACTCGGTTAACATTGTTTCCAGCCTGGCTTAAATAAAGTTTATTGCAGCGGTGCTGCTCCTCGCACACGGAGTCGAGTCGGGCTAAAAACCTGAAAGGACTTCCTGTTTGGTCACAGGATGAAAATCCAGACCTGACCGAATCAAACGGCGAGCGTGACTGACCTCTGCTGTGGTCCGGCTCGGCGGTGGGGTCGGGGTCCGTTGGGGTCTGCAGGACGGACACGCTGTTCTGGTTGATGATCCTCAGCTTCAGTTTGGGTTTACACCTGCAGACAGGAAGCAGCGCGTCACACTCGCTCACACCAACCTGACACGGCGGAGCTACGGGGCGGCGGCCTTACCTGCGCCACCTGCGTGGCGATGTCAGAGGTTCGACCAGAGACTGCAGGTGAGACAGGCCCGATTCGGTCAGGCAGACTCCGTCCTGAGTGTATGTCTTTGAGTCTGCAGACACACGATGGTTTTGTCACATGACTTTTCAGAAAACACCACAAACTGGGAAAGTTCTTTTAATCTGATTCAGAAAGAACCAAAAGCTCCAGACTGGAGTCAAAACGCTGCTCAGAAAACACTAAACCAAACTTTGTGACTTCCTGGATTTTGGTTTTTGATTTGCCTGCTTCTGTTCAGTCCGGGTAATACAGCAAGCGCTCCCAGCCTGATCAACTTTGATGGTTTTGCTATCAGGTTTGTTATCAGAGGAGAATCTTAAACTTTGAAACCGGGGGACCAGATTTGGTACACCGACCACTGTTTGCCCACCGCAGAGAAAGAGCAGAGAGAGGGAGGGGGGACTGACCGGGTTCTCTGATCCTGGAGATGATCTGAGCCATGTAGGGACCCAATGAGTCTGACCTCCCTGAAACAAACACACACATCAGCCCCATGCTTCACAATAACAGTGTGTGTGTGTGTGTGTGTGTGTGTGCGCTCACCGTAGGGGCTGCGGCCGTGTGTTCTGCACAGTGAACAGTCAAATCCTTCGTCAGCAGCAGCTTCCACATCATCCTCAGTGGTCAGACCCTGACACACAGCGTGGACCCACCTACACACAAAGATAGAGTCAACGCCGTCCACACCAGCGACTCCACACCGACCCCACACCTGAGTGTGTGTTACCTGTCGCACTGCTGGCACTGCAGGATGAGGTCGTCCTGCATGTACGCTCGCTGGCAGACGGGACAGCGGCTCAGGCTGCAGCAGGGTCCGCACAGGCTGTAGTTACTCTGCCACTCGCAGTGCAGCCCGGGGGAGGCGGAGCCACACTGGACGCACCACACACACCTGAGGGGAGGAGATGAACCAGCACCGATCAGCTGTTAAGCTTCCACATATGCGTCATGTGATTATATGAAGATGATGTTGACAAGATTGTGTTGTCACGGACAGGTGAGCAGGTGGACCCACCATTTGCACTTCCAGGCTCCTTTAGGCACTGTGAGGAGGGGCGGGTCAAGGCAGTATGTATGGTAACTGATGTCACAGTCATCACATAGCAACAGTCGCCCGGGGTCGCTGGCCTCGCCGCACGCCTCGCACACCGTGCACTCCAAACAGCGCCACCCCTTGTTCAGGATCACCCGGGTGATCTGCAGACAGAGCATTCAAACAGTGAGACGTGTAGCAGGAAGCAATGAGAGTAATCAGATTACAGGCAGGTGAGCACTGACCTTTACATTGACACAGTAAGGATGGTAACACTGTCCACACTGAGAGCACGCCAACAGTCGGCCTTCAGCTCCCTGCCCGAAACTGCCACACACCACACACATGTCCTGCACGCGCACACACACACACGTTAACTGCAGACTGTCACATGATCACTGCTTTAGCACACTGATGTCACAGACAGGTGAGCATACCTGTCTGAGGGTGAAGTGGTCTGATGTGGAGAACATCACCACCGTGTTGTGCATCGAGTTCTCCTCATCTTCCTTTGCCGGGAACACCTCCACATAACCACTCTGACACACACACACACCACCGATCAATAATCAATAATCATGGACCAATCAGTCATGCATATGTACATGAGTGTGTGTGTGCGCTCTTACTCCTGGTGACACAGTCACACTGTCCTGAGGCTTCATCCGGCTCCTTCCTCTCCCTCCTCTGCCTCCTCCAATGCCTCCGCCTCTCGACCTCCTCCTGCCCGGGAACCCAGAACCACGACCCTGAGGGGAAGATGGACAAAGGAGGAATATAAACGAACAAGGAGAGGGAGAATTAGGGAGAAAACACCACACGTGATGTCACAAACAACAACACGAGCAGGATGCCCTCACAGACCTGAAGGGAATTTAAAAACTTTCAATGAATTCGAGGTTTTTATTTTGCTGAATTGTGGCTCGTTAGAGAGTCAGAGGTCTTCCACTGCTGATACGGACTTTAGTCCCAAAATATATCACACTCCATTTAGTCAAGTGAAATTTCCCACGCCCGTATTGGCCCTAAACGTCCCGCGTCGCTGTAGCCCCTCGAAGCGACAGCTGCTGTGATTTAGTGTTGAATAAAACTGAACTGGACCCCTCGCACCCGCTGGTCCCTGAACGGCCACCAGCTGCAGTCTGCGTCCCTCTGAGGTTTCACTTCCTGTGGTCGTCACATCAAACAAACTGATCTGACCCTCAGGAGCGTTTGATTAGCCACTTTTGCAGCCCAGGGGGGTGGAGCACACATCTCTCTCGCTCTCTCTCTCTCTCTCACTCACACACACACACACACACACACACTCACACACACACACACACACACACACACACAAGCATGGGGTGCGGTTATTTCTCACACCCAGAGCAGAGACATTGTTAGTAAGCTGCTGTTAGTCACAGCCTGTCAGAGTTAGGGTGCGCTTCTTTACCACTCTCATGCTCCAGAGCGGGGAGTCTTGTGGGCGGTGTTTAGGGCTGTCCCACCCTCCCTCCCCCGTGGAATCCTGGGAGGACGAGGGGGGGCTGACCGCCCTGCGATTACTCCAACACGAGCCCTGAGTGAGGGGGGAGGAGGAGGAGAAAAGAGGGGGAGGTGGGGACAAAATGCAGTAACATAAATGCAACAGCCACAAAACAAAAAAATAACTCATGATGACACAATGTTCCCATGGCAACCACATGCAGCAGGTATCAATGGCAGCGAGAGGCTGATCGATCAGAAAAACGTACACAGAATAAACAGCTGCATTCAGTGGTTGTGTGTGTGTGTCAGACATGCTCTGTCAGGCTGACGGGTGAGGATGATGATGAGGAGGAAGGACACGAACAACCTGCTTCCCATCATGCCCTGGGAGGTAGTGATGGTGGTGGGACAGCCATCCATGCACCAACTGTTCACCTGATCCGTGTTCAGGGAGACCGACTGATCCGTTCAATCTTTGTGCCGCAGCTTTTTAAAGCTGCCGCTCACAGTCTGAACAGCAGGTGGGCGGGGCTTCTATGCAGACCCTAAATCTCATTGTTGTGAGTCTTGCTGGGTGGGAGGAGCTTGTTACTGACACGAGGAGCAGGATTTGATTCCTTCATTCACTTCCAGCTGCATTTTTACCATCGATGTGTAAGTAAAGTAAAAAACCCCACACACGCGTGCAGAGGTCAAAGGTCACTCACCTGTTTGACCCGGGCTCTGCCGGGGGAGAACCTCCTCTTAGAGATGGCGGGCTTCCCCATGCCAATCTTTGGGGTGAAGGGGAGTATAGTGGTGTGAGGACCCTGAGGCTGCATACAGAACAAAAGGAGGAGTGAGGAAGAGGAAGAGTGTGTTAGGAGGAGGAGGAGGCTGCCACTGCCGCAGCTTACCTTCGACAGAAGTGGAGACTCTCTAACAGAGGGGGAGGTCCTGAGTGAAGGCGAGGGTGGGGTGAGCGGTGGTGGCGTTACAGGCGCTCTGGCGGGGGAGGTCTCGGGGGAAGCCTCGGTGGAGAAGGGAGACTGCCTGAGGCGGATGGCGAGGTCATCAGACAACCGGGGCGAGCAGGGAGGAGGCCTTAGAGAACGACCCTTCCCTCTGCGTGGGGGTGCTGGTGAGGTGGGAGAGGACAGGTGTAGGAGAGAGGGGGGAGGCGATGAGGTCATCAGCTCCATCACCTCCTGGTCTAAAGAGGGGTCCAAGTCCAGCACAGGGCTCATTGGCTCCTCTTCCACATCTGACTGCTCCTCCTGCTCCTCAGTGATTGGCTGACCTTCTGACTGCTGCACTGTTTCAGGAAGCTCCTCCTTCTCCTGTGAAGGCTCAGAGTGTAACTGACGCTCATCTTTGGTGGGTTCTGTTGCCACAGCAGCAGTTTCAAACAGGCTCTGTGATGTGCCCCCATCACCCTCTGATGTCACATGACAGAGAGGCGTTAGGTCTTTCAGCCCCACTGTAGGTCCAATGTCACGGGAGGGGTCATCATCTTGGGAGAGGTCCTCTAGGAGGGTGAGCTGGTTGCAAAAAGAAGGGGAGGCCTCCACAGAGCCGGCTCCCAGAGGAGGAGGTGGTGAGGGAAGGGGGCAGGACGAAGGTTGCAGCGGGGGGACGGAGGAGGCTGGGTGCTGAGTCACCTGGACTCCTGTCGAGAGACAAACAGGGACATGTTAGAGACTCGGACACACTCAGATCCCTGATGGAGGTATCAGGATCATCCTGGTTCCTGTTCCAGGGGTAGAGCAGACAAAGTGGACCTGGATAAAAAGAAAGCTTTCTTTGTGCCAAGGAGGGAAACTCAGAGACATTTGTTTGGATCAGTTACGTGTCAAACCTGCAGGAGGACTGTTGGCACTCCTTTGCTCATCCTCCTGGCCTCCTTCTTCTCCTCCCTCAGTCCCATCTGCAGGCTCCTCTACTGGGCGTTCCTCCTGCTGCTCCTTATCACTCGTCCTCTGCTCCTTCTCTGTGTTCATGGTGCCTGGGTGAACAGGAAGAGTTCAGAACCTCAGAAGAGGATTTTTTTGTTAGTCAGGAACTGTGTGAGTCGCCCCCCCCCATACTCACCCACGGTAGCGTCAGAGAGGACTTCAGGCCCTGGACCAGCAGAACCAGGATTTGGGCTGGTAATAGAATGAGCAGAGTTAACAGGATCACAAGCAGGACTGACTTCACAGTGGAACGGGCTGGCAGGACCAGGACTAGGAATTGGTTCTGGCTCTACAGGACCCTCGGGACCTGGATCCAGTTCTGCCGGCACGGGACTCTTGGGACCTAGATCTGTGGTGATCTGTTTAAAGCCTGGATCCACATGAACACAAACAGAAACTGGAACTGGGATGCTGTGTGAGGGGCTACTTTGAACCTGCAGAGTGTCAATAGAGACTGTGTGAGAAGGGCTAACCTGTGAGGGGACGGGGCACGTGGGACTAAGAGGTGCTTCCCTAGGGTGGCTTGAGCTAGGCATCGCAGTGTTATCCTGAGTAGGACTAGCATGGACAGGGCTAGCAGGACTTGGACTGGCCTGAGTGTAAGTAGCATCAGCTGCAGGGAGGTGTGGGTTTTGATACAAGGGGCTTGGCGAGGCAGTGCATTGGTGGGTTTCTTTGGGGGCCGATGCAGGACCAGCCGGGAAATGGCTGACCTGGCTCAGACTAGTCTGGCTGGGGCTAACAGCACCTGAATCATCAGGTACAGAAACAGCAGGTGTTGGACTTGTTTGCCTGATACAGTCTGCAGGTTCATCAACACCCACATCAAGCTGAACCACACTGGGAAGAGCAGAGCTCTGGTTTGTAGGACTGCCAACCATGTCCACATCAGGACTAGTGGAGCTCAGTGGTGCCCCAGTAAGGCTAGTACTGCTTCCAGTGTCAGGAGCTGGACTGTGAGGTGGGCTAACACTGGCAACAGCAGCATGTGCGGGGCTGCTGAGAGTCGTGCTAGCTAATGAGGACGTCTGTGTCTGCACTGGGCCTGAGTGAGCTACTACTAAATGAACAGGACTAGCCTGACCTGCAGGACTAGTTGGGCTGTGAATGATATGAACATCAGCTACACTAGCAGAGCGGGGACTTGCTTCAGCACTGAGGCTAACAGGACCCTCTTCTAGGCCAGTATCACTCAGTCTACAGTGTGAAGGACTTGAGCTAGCAGAAGCTGGTGGAGGGCTCGGCTGCTGTGCTGCAGCCAGGTGTGAAGGACTGCAGGGAGTCTGGATATGCGGCCGACCTGACTGACTAGTGGGATTCACCGTCTCCTGAGCATGCTCAGAACCTGCCAGAACAAAGTCACTGTTAGCTTCTGGGTAGGCTGGTTCAGCGTGACTTGGTTCTGACTGCATGCCATTACTTGGCTGGAGGACACATTCCTCCAGCTCCTCATTCTGACATGGGACGAGGTGAGTGGGTCCAGCCAGTACTGCCGAGGGGCTCCTCTCCACGGGCACAGGGCTAGCATGGCCTTCAAGACACGTGGCTGTGCTTGTAGGCATCTGGCAAGCATGAGCGGGGCTAGCACAAGCTGAGCTGGCTGGGATATGTGTGGGGCTAGCTTTTTCAACAGCTTCCATGCAGAATGACGAGCCATTGTGAAGACTCTGATAAATTTGGCTAGCTGGGGGAGGAGCTTCCTCCATTTCACCGGCACAAGGTGAACAAGCTAGGCTACTGTGTTTGGCTGAAGTGCTATTGTGAACAAGGCTTTCTGGTGTCTGGAGATCCAGGATATGAGGGGGACTGGAATGATCAGGACTGAGCGTGCTACTTTCAGAGGGCACTGTGGCCAGGTCAGAGGTTGCATTAAGGGGAAGAGGGCTACTTTCCAGTGTTTGGGCATCAGGGTTAAAACTCTTTTGCACAGGGCGATGCTTCAAAGACTCAGGTTCTGTGGAATCAGTGGCCTCCTGTAAGACTGACGAATATACAGCAAGCTCTAAAGGACGTAAGCTAAGCTGTGAAAATCTAAGAGCCTGAGCAGAGGTGGCCTGTACTGGGCTAGAAGGCTGGGACAGACTACACTGTCTGGGTCTGACTGGTGGTGATGATGGGCTACATGGAGCTGAGGCATGTCTTGTTGCTGATGAGAGATCCTGGTCCAGTGTAGACATGTCCTGTGCTTCCCCATACTGCACATGAGCAGGGCTGTTCGATCCAGGGCTCTCCTGGTCCAGTGTAGGTTCAGTATCCTGTGAGGGGCTCCAAAGACGTGATGCGCCAACCTGTACAGGACTATGTGACATAGGACTACGGTCTCTTTGTGGAGGACTGTGCTGAGGCTGTGAGATGACAATGTTCGTCTGACTACATGACACGCTGGACTGCATAGCATTGTCCTGTGCAGGACTGTGTGGTGGAAGGCTGAGCTGAGGCTCCTCTGTCCCCAGCTCCACCCTCGCAGAAATGAGACCTGGCTGGGTAGAACTAGGAGGTGGAGGGCTGTGTGGAGAATGTGCAAGGGTGGAGGCCATGGGACTACCCTGTATTGGACTCTGCTGAGATTCTGTGTCCATAAGCTGATCCTCTGTGGAATTCTGCGTAGGACTTTTCTCGAATTCTGTTGGACCAGAGTGCGACTGTGCAAGCCTTTGATGAAGATGCAATGGGGTGCAGCTTTTCTGGTAATGTATGGAATCCAGGTGGGAAAGTGAGCAACCTTCGTGGACCTCTACAAGATTAGGACAAGAGAGTGAGGAGCTTATTCTGAACTCTGTGGAATCAGGATGGGATGGAATTGGACTTTGCTGGAGCTCTTCTTGATGAATAGGAGATGTCGTGGGACTAGGTTGAGATGGCTCGAGTTTCATGACAGAAGGTGTAGTCTGAAGTGCAACATTCTGTTGGTGCTCCATGAGATCAGGATGGGAAAGTGCAGGACAGTGTTGGAGCTCTGAGACAGATGGTTGAGGACTGTGTGGGAGGTCTGCAGCCAAAGGTGCAGGACTTTTTTGGAGCTCCAAGGGATCAGTGTAAGACGGTGCAAGACTATGCAGGAGCTCCTTGGGACATGGCGCATTGTGTGGAACCTCTGTGGAATTTGTGAGCGACAGTGCAGGAATTTGTTGGTGCTCTGCTGAAGGTGATGAGCAACTTCGCTGGAACTCTGTGGGAGATGATGGAGGACCTTGCTGAAGCTCCATGTTTTCAGGGCAAGATGGTTCAGGCCATCTGAGTTCTTCAGTTTGTAAGGAATTTGGTTGAAGCACCCTGGAAATAGGCTGAGGTGGTGCACAACTTTGTGGGAAGTCTTTGGGAGATCGTGGAGGACTTTGTTGGCCTTCAGTGGGAAATGATGAACTCTGTTGGAGCTCCATGGAATCAGGGTATAATGGTGCAGGAGTTTCTGAACGCTCTTTGGGAGATAGCCGAGGACTCTGATGGAGCTCTGCAGAATCCGATGGCAGAGGACTCTGATGGAGCTCTGCAGAATCCGATGGCGGAGGACTCTGATGGAGCTCTGCAGAATCCGATGGCGGAGGACTCTGATGGAGCTCTGCAGAATCCGATGGCGGAGGACTCTGATGGAGCTCTGCAAAATCAGATGGAGGACGACTCTGATGGAGCTCTGCAGAATCCGATGGAGGACGACTCTGATGGAGCTCTGCAGAATCCGATGGAGGAGGACTCTGATGAAGCTCTGCAGAATCCGATGGAGGACTCTGATGAAGCTCTGCAGAATCCGATGGAGGACTCTGATGAAGCTCTGCAGAATCCGATGGAGGAGGACTCTGATGGAGCTCTGCAGAATCCGATGGAGGAGGACTCTGATGGAGCTCTACAGAATCTGATAGAGGAGGACTCTGATGGAGCTCTGCAGAATCCGATGGAGGAGGACTCTGATGGAGCTCTGCAGAATCCGATAGTGGAGGACTCTGATGGAGCTCTGCAGAATCCGATGGCGGAGGACTCTGATCGAGCTCTGCAGAATCAGATGGTGGAGGACTGTGTGGGCGCTCTTTGGGAGATGGTGCGGATTTTTGTTGTTCTATGGGAGATGGTGAATAACTCCGCTGGAGGTCCTTGGTAACAGGGCTAGAACTCTGTTGTAGCTCTGCAGAGGATGGAAGTGGGCTTTTTTGGAGCTCTGTAAAAGATGGTGGAGGACTTTGTTGGAGTTCTATGGCATCAGGGTGACATGCTAAAGAACTTTGTTTGAACTCTGTGACACATGATGAACTTTGTAGGAGCACTTTGAGAGATGGTGTGAGACTTTGTGGGGGCTTAGTGGAATCAGGGTGAAATGGTACCAAACCTTCCTGGAGCTCTGTGGTCGCAGAGAAAATAACAGGACTCCTCTGTTGGAGCTCAGGATGAGAGGGTACAGAATTTTCTTGGAGCTCTGTGGACTCTGGGACAACTGGTGGAAGCCTCTGCTGGTGCTCTGTGGCTTCAGGCTGACATGGTACCAAATTTTCTTGGAGCTCCGTGGACTCGGGGGGAACTAGTGGAGATCTCTGTTGTCTCTCCATGGCTTCAGGGTGAGATGGTACAGGATTCTGCTGGAGCTCTGTGGACTCAGGGAGAATTGATGGAGGATTCTTAAAGAGCTCCTCTGAGTCCAGATGAGATGGTGTAGAATTCTGTTGGGGCTCTGTAGACTCAGGGAGAGATGTTTTTGGACTTTGTGGGAGCTCATTAGGATCAGGATGAGATGATATAAGACTCAGTGGTGATGGTGCACTAATGGTCTTGGTAGGACTCTGTGGTGGCTCTGAACAGACAAGCTGGACTGGGTTATGATCAACAATACTGATGGGAGGAGCATCTCTGTGGTTTGAGCCTGATGGCTGTGGAATGCTACTGGGTAGAGCCTGCATGGGGCTAAGAGCAAGAGCGGGTGCAAGGGTGGGACTGTGTGGGATTGGCGTCTCCTGTTGAGGTCTGCAGGTGGAGCAGATGTAACTTTCAGACCCCACTGTATCCTCCCCAGCCTGGATGATGCACTCTGCATGGACACACCTGCAACACAAAACAGTTCTCACTTCCTCTGCATCACTATCAAAATAAGAGCAGGTCTGAATAAAAGTTACTACCAGTGGTTTTCAAACTGTGGGGCAGCCCCCTGGTGAGGCACAGAGCTAGTGATGGGGGGGGGGGGCACAAAGTGAAATTAAGTTCATATATGAGAACCACTGGCTTCCTGTTTCACAATAAAAGAAATGCTGTTAGCTTAAGTTCAGGCCTTTTATTGTGAAGCAGTCTCAGTGATGGTGGTGTTCATGTACCTATAGCAGCAGATACAGGTCACACGGTCCTGTGGTGCGTAGAGGTCGGGGGCGTGGCCACAGAGAGCGCAGGGAAGGGCTGGATCACATGACTCACACAGAAATGGGTGATTGGCCCACTGGCCTGACGACCTCACACCACAGCGGCGGCAGACTCTGCAGTTCTAGAGGAGATGAGGGGTGGGAGGGATTTATGAGGTTCATCCAAAGTTCAACACCATCACTCACAGCAGTGTGTGTGTGTGTGTGTGTGTGTGTGTGTGTTTTCTCACCTTGCAGCTCCAGCCAGTGCTCGGTGTGTGATCCAGAGGTGGTGTGAGACAGTGTGTGTGGTAAGCTTTATCACAGCACTGACACGCCAATAACACACCTTCGTCCCCTCGCAGCCTAACAGAGCACAGGTGGAGGGTTACGATGGGTTTTCAGTGTAGGACAGGCCATCCTGATCAACAACTGTGTGTGTTACCTGCAGCTCTGACACATTCGACACAGAGGACACTGCCAGCCAGCCCGGCACAGAGGGGAGGGTGCCACGGAGGGGTCCAGGCAGCTGCCATGGTAACGGTTGCCACAACAACAGCACATTACCAGGCTGCCAAGCTCCCCGGCGCTGGAGCAGAGAACGCAGGGCGGCGATGACCCTGAGGAGACACGAGCACGTCATGTCATCAGTGGCATCACTTTCAATCCTCAGACGAACATTCCCGCTCACACTGAACCTTCCACCTGTGAGTATTTACCTGTGTGTGCGTGTCTTGTACACAGTGTGCGTCTCTCGTTCCAGTCCAGAAGGGCTCCGGCAGCAGCAGCACAAGGGAAGTGGTAGCACCGCCCACAGTCCTTCTCCTGGCAATGCAGCGATGCTCCAAGTCGCCGGCAGAACACACACACCTGGAGAGGTGGTGAGACCAAGATAGAGGGGAGGAGCTTAGGGAGGGGAGGAGCTGCTCTCACTCACTCACAGCGCCCCATAGAGAGCAGCTCATAACCACAGAAATGCTACAAAAAGCTTTAATTTTTTAACCCTCTGGAGCTGATGGACGCGGCGCTCCATCTAAATGACTTCGCCGATTTGAGATGACGTAGCATGGGGATGCTGCTGAGCTGAGTCTCCATTTCAACATGAATCGAAAGTGCAGACTTTAACCTACGTACCAGTTTTTAAATTACGTTGAGTTATGCCCAATAATTTATGTCATGCTTTTTCCTGTATATTGTCCTCACCTTCGATGCGCGTTTTGAGTATAAACGGTGAAAATGTGAGTTTCGCTAACAGGAAGTACTTGCTAATAAAAACAAAACAAACCAAAATAATGCCCGACAACCCCTTTCCTATTGGTGGAAAAATGCACCATATCAGCCAATCAGAAAATTATGCGGTAACACGATGCATTTGGGTGCTGAGGAACAGGTGAAAAGGTGGTAAAAGAGCCAATATTACTGGCAGGTTTTGGCTGTGACGGGCCCCTCGGTCTGCTGGAGGACACAAACTGTTTTTTGAAGTGGCAAAAATAATAGTAATAATATAAAAGTGTAGCAGTTCTGATTACTCTGCAAATAGCTTTACAGAAAAACGCCTGAGGCCTTTCCTGCATTGTAATATGAAAA
>VUQJ01010994.1:10807-22518 GCA_015108635.1 Andinoacara biseriatus
GAATGTAGGAGTGCAGAAAGAGACAAAAAAAAAAAAGAACGGACAAAAGGACTCTTCTCTCTCCCATAAATGCAATGGATGTTATTTACAGGCCTCAGAAAATCAGTCTCTTTGGTGGTGCAAGAACAGAATGCCAAAGCTTCATAGATAATTTCTGACAATTTTTGTGTGTCCAAACGTTTGACTGGTACTGTGCATTCTACACACTTTAAGCACTTTATTTACCTCACATCCACAGCCAATTTAAATTCAGCAGTTACCCTAACATGCAGGCCTTTGGACTCCGTACTAAGTACCTGTACCAACAATTGTAGTTGAAACCCCAACGTCATCTACCTGGTCAAAACATGGTCGCAGTTTGATGCTATCGACACACAGAAGTTTCCATTTTTTCTATGTAGAACAGAGGTCACATTGACCTGTCTGTTAGAAAGTGAGAAATATAGATCTTATGATTTTAGAGGGGAAAAAAAGACAGCTAATATGGTTTGTACATGCTTGTGAACAGATGTCCACAAAGTGTTCTCACCACGTAAACATCACAGCACAACCAGGAACCGTTTTTGTTGTTGTTGTTTTCAAATAAACAACACTTTCAAGCTATTTACAGTTTTACACATCAAAACTCTTTTTCACTTGCGACACGACAAACTTAATATGTGCTGAAATCTTAAACTGATTCCCAATGTCAGCATCATAGATGCAGGAATGCTTCTTTTCCTCTGAGAAGTCAGCTCGCTCTGTAGGATAAATGGTAGATTTAAAAGCAAGAAATCACAGGTTTAAGTTGAACTTGAGGTAAAGTTTTGGCTTTTTTTTCCACTTCTCAGTCATTCTATCAAGAAACGTTATTTTGTTTAATTTTGTTCTAATTGATAAAGAGATGGTGGAAAACAGTGTTTAAGAAGCACCTCAAGCTGACATCATGGTAACATCAGCGCCATCTCTTCAACTTTCATTTGCAAACTATTTTATCAACGCTGACTGGATGTCAAGAAAACACAGTGTTGAAATATTTTCACTGGGTAGGGTTCGAACCAGAGACCTTCTTGCTGTGAACCGACAGTGCTAGCCACCGCATTAACCGCGCCACCTTAAGTTAAAACATCAACCTGATGGCGTCTCTACAGGAACTCTGCAGAGACACCGTCTTCTCCCTCGTCTTATTCTTGAGCGTGGGGGTCGAGAACGCCCTCCAAAAGTTTCACGGTAATTCATCCAAAAGTTGTTGAATTCTTTTGGCCTATTAGGCCAGATGCTCAGTCTTTGAACTAATAATTCAAGCTTACATCACAGACTTGCTCAAAAGTTATAGTATGTGCTAGAAGAAGAAAGATACTAATTGAATGGTAAAATCAAAACGTTCACTGAAGCACTTTTTGAACAAAGGTAATGAGCCATAGCCAACACATCTGACAATGCGACGAGAACAGCAGCAGCTCAAGGCTGCTGCTAAAATTGGCTATAAAGACTGACCTGTCTGAACATCCTGTTTTCAGAAGCCTCGTGAATCTAGCGGAGGAGTATCGGCTCACATTCTCTAAATGATCTGTTTTATTTTTAAATAGAAAAAGCTTTAAAATCAGCGGCTGCATTTAAAGCGGCAGGCATTCTGTGACCAACACAAATATAAAATGTCATCTGCTTTACTTGCTAAGCCAAATAAACTGCACAAGTGGAAAAAACCTGTTATTACAAATTTGAAAAGTGTAGCTCATTAACTGCTGAAATTCTGGCGCTACATGATTTTCACAGGACAGTGACAAAATGTAGAATATGTTTAATGAATATTTCTATATTTGATTTTGCTGGTGAAAGTGCAGCGATGAATCACAGGAAATTAATTTCACATTGGGAACGCTTACATGTTCACATGTTGCAGTAGGATAGCGTGGAGGTTTGTCACCCTACACTTTAAGTGATCTCACTATTTATTACTCAGTGCATTTTATATGCCAAAAAAGAAAATGTTCTCCAAAAAAGAAAATGACTACATAAATCATCTGTGCAAGCAGCAAAGCAGCAATGTCATTTAAAGTCAAGTCACCTCTACCCTCGGCCTAACCAGGGTTTAGAAATCAGTGAGGTTCAGAAATATTCTATCATATTTAAGGTGTAGCACCTGTGCTCCCATGACCAGTAGAAAAAGCCACACTTCAGAAAAGGTGAAGTCCTACAGTTACAGTACAATCAAAGCCAGAAATTCCCCAAACAAAGCTGTACAAAATAAAGGACTTTATTTTGAACAGCTTCACTATTTTTCAGGAGCAACCGCATATATAGAAATGCTGAAGATGAGAGTGTTGTGTAAAAAACAATGAAATATGACAAAATACAGAGTTGCTCAGTAACTTGAAATTAATATCCCGAGGGAAAAAGTTACTTACTAAAAGGCTTTGGCCCTGCTGAGCCTTTCACTCCTCGTGCATAAAAAAAACAGTCATAATTCCTCAACCTTACCCCAAAACACTAATAAAAGGCAATGGACCTTAATTTGTAGAACTCCCAAACAATCACATGCTCATGTGTGTGGTGTGGTGACTTCTATTGATTACCCTGGAAGCATAATGTTGTATCGTAATCAATGCGCCTCATCCGTTGAATATCCAACTGAACTGAGACTGAAAGCGCAAGTAAACAGGGAGTGAGAACAAAACTTAAAAGTGGTTCCAAGGCTGGAATTGAAGTGTGCTTAAAGAAAGTTTATCTCCTTATACAGACTTTGCCATTTTAAGTAGAGATACTGTGTATGTGAAACACTTGTGTGAGTCTTGTGAAACAGCAGGAACAAATGGCCAAGATGATCATTTGAGACTGAAGGACTGTTTGGTTAGAAGTCTTAAAATTGAGGGATTCTGCTTCACTGCTTTATTGAATGTGATCATGGACTGAACATTGCAGATTAATGCCTCCTATTCTCACAGATAAATTACAGTCAATTCAGACTGCAAAATTATCAGTCCTCTCACAAGCACCCCTTTTCCCTCTACAATCTCTGTTCTGTGTAATTGATGGGAGCCCAGCTATTGAGTATTTTACTGAAGCTGTCTTGGCTGTAATTTCAATCAAGACTTTAGTAGGGCAAATCAATAGGAGAGGGTCTAAATGAGAAACTATAATGCTGACTCTGTCCCATATCTGTCACATAGCCAATGCATTACACCTAACTCTTGGAAGCTTTCTAATCACTCAGATGCTTATGCTAACAAAAGCACTCACAGTGTCATCATATCTTTAGAATAACATGAATTTAGTGCATTAGCAGTGACAGTCATTAAATCAGTACACCTGATATAGGTGTACACCTATATATATATATATATATATATATATATATAAAATTGTGTAAAAGCATAATTGGGTTTTTGTCCCATATAATTTGACCAAGCTAAGACATATCCATATCAAAGATAAACACACCAAACATATATCCAAATCACTGCAGCATCACATTTTAATGTTTTTATCAGCATGCCGATTTTCTTTGGCAGTCCATTTTATGATATCAGCACTTGGACCTGTGCAGATACGTCATTAATGAGAACTCCCTTGTTGTTGACTGTGTTTGCAGTTTGTCTTAGCCGTTTGTGGATCGACGACGCCAATAAGCCCGCGTGAGCCAGACCCAAGATTTTCTTGCAGTTGAAGCCAAGTGGAACATTGTTTGTCTGGGCCTGCAGCCAAGTCTTCCATTAGGCCTTTGGCCCAGGTGAACAGTAATTAAACAAGGCTGCGCTGAGTCGGCACTCCGCATCTCCAGTGCCTCTGCATTCACATGATTTTTGTTTATGTTGCTCTCCAGTGTATTTTTTTTCCTCTCAGTGGGGACGTGAGCCATATGTCTGTGTTTGTATCTCTCCGTGTGTCGACAAATTTGCTTTAGAGCAGAAGTTTTCTACCTGTAAAAATGTGTCTACCCAGAGGCGATAGATAGAGAGAGAGAGAGAGAAAGAGGATAATGACTCAGGCAAAAGAAAGGAGCACACTGATGGTCTAAATACAAGAGAACATTGTTCTGCCCCTCCCACTAACATGGTCAGCAAGGAGCTGCAGTACTGGCTGAGAAATCTCACTGACAATTGCATTATATCATAATCTTCAATGTGCATTACAAATAGATGCCAAAATGTTCACAGGAACTGCAACTTGCCAAAGAATCATCATGTTTTTAAATCTTCTTGTTTGTCTAATAAATCTGGTTTTGGTGGTCTGTGCATCTCTGAACACGTGGCAAACAATTCAGTTCATTTCAATTTATAAAGCCTCTCACAGCCTCAAGGCGTACAATAATAGAATAACAGTAAAAACCCCAACAATCAGATCACCCCCCTTATGAGCAAGCACTTGGCGACTGTGGGGGGAAAAAACTCCCTTTTAACAAAAAAAAGAAAAAAAAAAAAGAAACCTCCAGCACCAACCACTAGGCTCAGAGGGGCCTAGTGGTTCCACACTGTGGAAGAGAACCAGAGTTTAATACAAACTAATGATTACATACAGAGTGGTGTTTAAACAATAGAGAATGAAAAAAGGTGAGTGAAGAA
Organism: Andinoacara biseriatus; assembly: GCA_015108635.1. NCBI lineage: Eukaryota > Metazoa > Chordata > Actinopteri > Cichliformes > Cichlidae > Andinoacara > Andinoacara biseriatus. The sequence goes on from VUQJ01010994.1 coordinate 15,349, forward strand.
GAAACACAGTGCATTATGGGAATCCCCCAGCAGCCTAGGCCTATAGCAGCTTAACTAATGGATGGTTCAGGGTCACCTGATCAAGCCCTAACTATAAGCTTGATCAAAAAGGAAAGTTTTATGCCTAATCTTAAAAATAGAGAGGGTGTCTGTCTGACAAATCCAAACTAGGAGCTGGTTCCACAGAAGAGGGGTCTGAAAGCTGAAGGCTCTGCCTCCCATTCTACTCTGAAGTATGGTAGAAACCACAAGTAAGGCAGGACCTTGTATGTGAGGAGAAGGATTTTAAATTCTATTCTAGATTTAACAGGGAGCCAATGAAGAGAAGCCAATATGGGAGAAATCTGCTCTCTCTTTCTAGTCCCTGTCAGGACTCTAGCTGCAGCATTTTGGATCAGCTGAAGGCTTTTCAGGGAGCTTTTAGGACAGCCTGATAATAATGAATTACAAGAGTCCAGCCTAGAAGTAATAAATGCATGGATTTACAGCATCACTCTGAGACAGGATGTTTCTAATTTTAGAAATATTTCACAAATGCAAAAAAGCGGTCCTACAAATGTGTTTAATATGTGCACTGAAGGACATATCCTGGTCAAAGATGACTGCAAGATTCCTCACAGTGTAACTGGAGGCCAAAGTAATCCCAGCCAGAGGATCAGGTTCTGCACCAAACAAGATACAACTACTGTGCTAGTTTTCCAAAATCTGAATAATTTAAGGTTAATAGAAACCCTGTGAAATCCCCACAACGGAGGTATTAATAATAAAAATGTTGAAAGTATTACCTGATAATATATCAAGGACAGTACTGGGGAACAGCAGCACTGTCAATCAAGTCATCCATGTTTGATAGCCACAAATATTTCCTCTTTGAGAAGAAGAAGAAAAAAGAAAGGGAGTAAGTCAAAGCTGGGGTGGATAAAGACATTATGGTGTAGACGCAGCCATTGTTGTTAGATTCTTCCTCACTCTCTTACTCCAGGTATCCACAATCAGTGGCAGGAGTGGAGGGAGACTGGCAAAATAAGGGGGATAAGGTTTGAAGATGGTATTGAGAGAGGCATAGAGGAAGGAGTATTTCAACAGGAGAAAGAGCAATAACAACCTAGGAAGCATATAAACAAACAATAAAGAGATGACAGATGGACACTGCAAAGAGAGAGGAAGGAGGCAGTGGTGGTGGGAGTGACGGCAGAAGATGCCTCCTCACCGCACATCCTCACTTTTCACTTATCCTGCTTTGCTGCTCCGCTCATACTGGTTAGAAAGTAACCCCAGGAGGGAACAGACAAACACACAGAAAGAGACTTAGAGAGTGGGATAGTGCTGAGGCTGCATTCACAGAAGATTACAGTGCAGGCTGATCAGGCTTTCCACCATTTTCTCTACTCTGTGCAAAGATGTGGCTGCCTCCCTTTGATCACACCCGCAGCAATGAGATTACACAGGTGGGGCAAATAAATGCAGACCCTTCTCCTACATATGTACACGCAACACTGTAACCAAGATGGGAAATCAGACTGGATGTGTTGAGCACAATATTTGTATCTCATCACAGGCTGGCATGCAATTGAGCGTGAGAGAAAGACACAAAAATTGAAGCTGAGCAAATGTGTGTGTGTGTGTGTTGGGTGGGAGAATGGGGGAGAGGGGGATCATGAGGAAAAAGAGATATTCAAATCTCCTAATTCATTCCCAGCAGGGATGAGGATCGATAGCTCTTTATGAAGGGACTTAGTGAACTAATTAGGTAGCTGAATGGCTGTGAATTCCAAATGAGCTGACCGTGTGCACAATGAGAATTAAGTTGTGGATGTGCAACAGCAAACTGAAAGCGACTTAATTCATGAAAGTCCCCCGAATCCATCACTTGAACAAGATTACTCAGATACATACACACATACACACACACACGCGCGCGCTCTCAGGTGTATGTGCGCAAAGCCATGTACATTTTGCTCTCATCAACATAGGATAGCTACTGTTGCGTGCAGATGTCGTGCTTGTTAGGCTGTTGATTTCTATCAGAATGGATTATTTTGTGTTTGCTGTTGTGAGTAACAAGTTAAGCGTGAAACATCAAAAACTAAAGGCTGGAAAATAGAAACTAGGAGGTTATGAGACAGGAATAACAATTAAGGCTAATCTCAGCATTACTTTCTGCACTCCTGGCAAAAATGTTCCAAAGCAAGTACATTGTGTGTTTTGATAACTCTCTATGGAGAGCAGAGAGGAATTTTAGCTTCTGAGCATTTCATTGGTAAGCAACACTACAGATTAACTTCCGCATCCTTGAGTTTGAGATTATATTTCTCTATCTTATTTCTTGTCACATAAGTGGGTTAGGGGCAGCTGGATGGTGCAGGGTTGTGGTTTCACAGCTAGAAACATCTGGGTTTGAATCTGCTGTTGAGGCCTTTCTGTGTGCAGTTGTCATGTTCTCACTCTTCTTTCACAGGTTCCCTCCAGGGCCGCCGTTTTCCATCTACAATCCAAAGACGTGCTGGGCGATTCTAAATTGGCTGCAGGTGTGAATGGCCTGTCTCTATGTGATGGAGTGGCAAACTGTCCAGGATGTACTTCGCTTTTCATCAAGGTCAGCTGGGATAGGCTTGCCTGTTTTTTGGGTGGACTGACCTTTTTGTTCTTATTGTAAAGTGGCCTGTCTGTACAAACTGAAGGCAACTTAATTCAATTGTCCCCAACCTTTGCTTTTTTTCCCGTTAAAAGCTATTAACCCTCATCCTGCCAACTGGGGCCCGTGCAGACCCCAGAGGTATATACTTTTTGTCATATCTCACAGATTTCACAGTTTTTTCCTAATAATGTCCCATTATTGTTTTATATTTCTGCTCTGACTTGTTGTTTTTAAAGATAAAAAATATGAGCCCTCCTAAATTAGTGTATTGCACAGTCTAAAAGGGTGTAAAGGGCAATCTCTCAGTCATTTTAGAAAAGAAAGATCTAGATGCCATCGTTGCCTTCATTCTCTGGATGGGGAAGTTCTCAGACTGAAGGTTATCAGAAGGATGGGAATCTTGCCAGATCTACCTGAGACAGCTGGGATGTGCCCTGGTCATGTCACACATGGAAGGAGAGGCAATATTGTCACATTGTAATCCCTAATCCAAGAAGCAATGACGCTCCTGAGAGTGAGGAAAACTCCGCCTGCGGATGTGACTGTCCAGTGCTCGGCTGGAAAACCTAGAAAAAGCTGTTGCCTTTGCTCCCAGAACACAATCAGGAAGGTAGCAATGCCAGCATGCTCTGAGCAAAGCATGAGGCAAACTGCCTTTAGCGTGTGTTTAACTTTAGTTGTTTCCAGTCCCTGCACTGCCAGCAGTAAGTCAGACTTGTTCTCTGTGGGTCTCCACCGGGGCTGCCCTTTGTCATATCTAAATGTAGCTGAGGGTCGGTGGTCTCAGGAGCTTGTCTTTGCTTTCTGCACATGATGCGGTTCTGTTGGCTTTATTGAGCAATGACCTACAGCTTGCACTGAAGCCGTTTGCAGCTGAGTGTGATGCAGTTGAGGTGAGAATCAGCACCTCCGACTCAGAAGCCATGGTTCTCAGCCAGAAAAGGGTGGAGTGCTCCCTCAAAGTCGGGAATAAGTTGCTGCTCCAAGTGAAGGAGTTTAAGTATCTTGGAGTCTTGTTCACGAGTGAGGAGAGAAAGGAGTGGGAGATTGACAGACAGACTGGTGCTGCGTCTGCAGTAATGCTGTGGTGAAGAGAAAGAGCTGAGGGTAAAAAACAGAGCTGCTGATTTACAGGCCAATCTAAGTTTCTACCCTCACCTATGGCCTGTGTTGTGACCAAAAATAAATAAATAAATAAGATTGCAGATAAAAGCAGCAGAAACAAGATTCATCCAAAAGGGTGTCTGGACTCAGCCTCAGAAACAGGGAGAGAATCCTGGTTATACAGGAGTCACTCAGAGTAGACCCACTACTCCTCCATACCAAACTGAGCCACCTGAGGTGATACAGGCCTGACTAGGATGTGTCCTGGGTGCCGTCTTGGTAAGGTGTTTAGGGCAAGCCCTAGAAGGCCTTTGGCAGACCCAGGACATGCTGGAGAGATTATGCTGGGTTGGCTGGCTCTATATTTAGTTCACATCTTTTTCATAACTAATAATCCTTTGAGAAGAAATCCGTCCTGCTGTTATTTTGTGGTTATGATTGCTTCTTACAGTAAATGAGTCTTTGTTGAAATCTTTTGAATTAATAAAATAAAACTTTCCGCTCCCTGGGGTAAATGTGTAGCTTCTTCACAATTAACAATCTTATTACTGCAATTTATAGTGTAAGTTGAAGAGCACGCTATCATGATTTGATTCAAGATATAAGATAGCCGCTCTCATTTGTACACAGTCAAAAAAACAATAAACCAAAGCAGCTGGCGTTCTTCAAGGTTCTGTTACCAAACTTCTTACATTAGTTGCAAAAATGACCATTTTATATTACATATAGAACTTTTCCAGTGGTCTTTAGGGCATGAGGAGCTGTGGCTGCACTAAACCAATTTAAATAATACAACACTCATAAACTCTCCAGATACACAGCTTACATTTAATTCCATCTGCCTGCCTGCTGCATTACATTTCCATGATGAGCTCTCCACTAAAGGGAGGCTGCAATTAGCCCCATACCTTGTGGCAGGCGCACATTTAACACACTTCTCCCTCTCCTCCACAGCTTAAGAAATGGCCAGTAATTATTATCAAGGAGGATATTAGAAGGACTTTAGATGTGGTCAATTTGCATGCAACAGTGTGGGCCTTATGGATCATGTATGCACAATTAAACAAGAATTAGTCATCGCGTTGCTTGCGGCCTGTTAGCAGAGACATTCTGCATCAGTGGAGTGCAACTGGATTTGACTAATTGTCAACTGAAGTTTGGTTTCTTTCCCCCAGTGAAGGGGGAAGCAGTTCAGTTCAACGACTGACACAAAACATGTTTGCAGCATGGATCAGGGAGTGACACAGTCAGACCCGCTCCTCAGTCCAGACTGTTGTGTCTTGATAGCCACTGTGCAGATTGACATTACATTTTGTGTAGATAGTCATGGGCTGAGGTGAGGGGTGGTCTCCTGACTTTTCCTTTAGTGCCCCCATGAGGTTGCCACTTTTTATTTTATTTTATTTTTTTTTTTACACTGCTATTGCTGTCTAGCATTTGTTTTTAGGTATGGGGTTGTGTTGTGCTGTGAACATAATTTACATACTCACCTCCGACTGCTGAGCTCTTTTGCTTGTTTGTTTGTTTGTTTTTTCTGAGCTGAGATGACTAACATGTTTGCTGGCTTATTGTGCTTGAGAGTCAGAAAGCTGGGGGGCACAGCAGCAGTGCTTTAAAACTTGTAATTTTGTATTTTTTTAAAAAAAACTGTGCATTTGTTTCATTTAGATGATCGTGATCGGCTGGCACCTGGCTGCTGCTTGCACTACATTAAAAAAGATATTTGCATATTGGCTAGTGAAGCTCAGCGGGACCAGGACTCATTCGAGCTTTTTTAAAGATTAAAAAAGCTATTCCATCTTTTTTAATCTTTATAGTGTGGCTCAAGTCCTGCATGGTACTGTGGGTCGGCACTGGATAAGTGGGTAGGCGGGAAACTTTCTCTTGACAAAAAAAAAATCTGTGTCTGATCAAAAGTGGTAAGACTGATTACCTTCTCTCTGAATAAAGATGATGCTCAGAATAAATGTTCAGCACTACTCTGTTGCATTACATGCTTATTAAAAAGTTGAATTATCAGTTCTGCTAATGTCCTAATAAAGCTGGAAATAAAGGTCTCTGTGGCTCAAAACAAATAACAGGCTTCCTGCAAGACAGAAATCCCTCTTAGCCAACTCCTATCATCAGGCTGTTGCTGAGAGATTGTGCAGAGTGATTGAAGGGTTCCAGTCACTTGGCCGGATTACTGGTTTTGAGATGATAGCGAGATTTAATAGACCTCTGAAGGCATCAAAAGGCAATTCTCATACACAGGCAGACAGAGCCTCCCCTTGACCTGCTCCTGACCTCCTACTGACTCTTTAACCTTCATCTTGAATCTGCAGCATCTCTGTTTTTGAGCCCTCCAACCCATTTCTTGCTTTCCCACGCGCACTTAAATGTTTTGAATCTATAAAAGTCCTCAACCCTTCTGTCCCTAGAAACGATTGCTCCATCAAGATTGAAAATCCTCTTCATTTTTTTTCACCCTCTGAAACCTTTTTGAAGCCCCTCTTCTTGGAAAACAAAAATAAAAGGACATGGCCGTTTTGCCATCTGAGAAAGGGTCCCCTTCACCAAAGAAATAAAAATGCCATTGAAAGAGACAACGCAACAGGCATCAGGATAGAACATCATCGTCTTCCTCCTCACCTGACAGCATGCTGGCTAAACAACAACAACAGCTGGTTATAAGCTAACATTATGCCAGCAAATGTTAGGCTTGAGTGTCCTAAAAATCACACTTTCCCTCTGATAAACAGTTTGATTACATTCTCACATTGCAGGAGAGCTTATTTGCTAAGTGTCAGAGTCCAACAATGTTAGATCCACTTCAAAGAGAGTTTCACTAATGCCGACTAACAGCAGGAAAAACAGCAGCTGCAGGTCAGGAGTGAGCTTCACTCACTCATCGAGTCATATCGCACCCCTTTCACAAACACGTGGACAGCTGATGTAAACAGCAGACTAACAGCATGTACTCATTACAGATCAACGGCGGCCAGAGTTGTTTGTCCTACTACTGTACGCTACTGTAGCTGGAAATAGCTGGAAAAAATTCTAGTTAGAAAAAGCTAGAAATATTCTGATTCTTCCCCTGTCATTAACTACTAGCTGCAGCAGGGTTCACTTAGAGCTACATGCTGGTTTTAATGGATTATGCGCTTGAATTGGGAGGGGTGAGACAACAAAACTCCGTTGGCTGCAATCTGCAATCTACTGACATCTAGTGATATTTTACACACTGGACCTTTAATTCAAGCCATCAGTTTGAGATGAAAGACCTTGATCCTTTTAGCATCACCCCACTTCGCCTCAGTCTTCCTACCTGTGCTCTCTCTTCAGCCTCTATGGGTGCTGTATATACCCAGAGTGCCCATAAAAGGGGCCCTTGTCATACCCTCACTTGACAAATATTTGGACTTGCCAGGTATTAACAAGTGACTGCA
>VUQJ01010994.1:29086-41218 GCA_015108635.1 Andinoacara biseriatus
TTGGGGGGGGGGGGGGGGCAGGCTCTTCTATGCTCCACCCTTTGACCAACCTCCTTTGGCTGCGTGATGCACACCTGATTTCTATTATGGATCACTCACCTGTTCCCTGGAGGCTCAAATGAGGGGGTATTTAAGCCATGGAAAGACTTGAGTCTGAGCCGGATCGTTGCCCCTACCAGGTAGACTGATTATGCGCCTAATCTTTGTGTGGTGTCTGTTTGCTTCATGGATTAATCGCTGTCTGTGTGCAGAGCAGTGTGGGATTCCTTTTGCGTGTGAGCCGCGTATTCGGAGGGCCAGTGAATGCCTCGCCAGGCTGACGGAGTGCTGGAGCCAAGCCACATGCAGTTTCCCTCCCGCAAGCGTTGTTGGATTAGCGAAAATAAATTCTTTAACCTGTTAACGCCTGCCTCTGCTGTTGGGTCCTTTTTTTCCCCTTCAAGCTATGACACCAGATGAATACAGTGCATAATATTTAGGCCAGTGATTCCCAACCTGGGGGTCGAGACTCCACAAGAGGCAGCAAGACAATTATGAAAAAACTCAAGAAAATTAAAATTACTGAAAAGCGGACCAGTTACAGTTTGCCACCCAAAACTAGGCTTCATTTTTTTCAGATTTTCTTCTACTCCTTGCCTTTTTATTATTAAATTTTTATACAATGCTTAGTTTTTCCTATTATTCAGTTGCCCTTGTATGCAAATTCAGAGGTCAAAAACATTAAACTAGTCTAGTCCAATGCTGCATGTTAAGGAAAACTTGTGAGAAAAGGTTTTCTGTATGCAGAAATAATCTTTCAGACAATGCAGATAGATACATTTCTAATGACTTCATGTCAAATGGCACATCTGTTACAACAGGAAGGGTTAGTTCTGACTTTTTATAATCCTTTTACTACGACTGCCCTCCCCTCTATATACGGATTCCCACAGTGAGGATCAGCACGCCCAAACTAGGCTGCAAGCATTCAGGCCAAACAGATGACACTGCAATCCCTATTGAACAGTGGTTCCCAGGCAGTTGCCAGGTGGTCACCAACCAATGTGTATGCCTGTTTGACTGAGGCATTAACACTAATAAATGTAAGTGAACTGTACGAGTACTGAGAGTGCACATCTTCTGTCAAGACCAATGACAAATGTCTCATTTTGTTTTTTAAAGAGATCATTTATCAATTGAACTTTGAATGGGTTCCTCCTTTGACCATGCTTCACCTCACCACCAAGTTTCAGAAAACTTCAGACTTGTGGTATTTAAGTAATCTTGCTCACAAGCAACTCACACTTACCTCTACAAAGGTAAGAGTTAAGGCAGATGTAAATTCATAAGTAACTTTGATTAGAGTTGGTGGACTAAAAGTTATGAACTTTATGATTGTAGTTAACTGCTTTTCAATCTACAGTTTTACCTGAAATTACCAGGTCTATGACCCGGACACATTTCAGTGAGGCTTACAGATATAAAGCTTGGAAAAAATAAAGGGTTGTTAATGATTAATAATTCATAAAGGATTGTGTTTGTATTTTTTTTAATGCAAAAATCCAGTGACAGCCAATCGGTTTGGTTTCAGAGATGGCAAATATAAGTGGACTCTTCTAGTGTTACTGACTACTTAAAGTATTCTACAGTACAAGGCAAATTCATTCATGCATACTCAGACTTTTTTGTTGTACACATAGAATAGTTATGCTATCACACATTAGGGGCACTCTGGGTGGCAGTATCTTGCTCAAGGACACTTTGATTTTTGCACTGGAGAACCTGGAGCTCAATCCACAACCTCCGATGAATTAATGACTCACTCTAGATCAAAGCTCTCTCACATATAAGTATACATGATGCAGACATACAGACACATAAACAGACTCATAATCAACCATATGGTCAGACATTCATTCCAACACACACACTTCAATAACACACACACAAAAACTGCATGATGATAGAAGACCTTGTGCTTCTCTTTGTCTGTGCTTTCACTGTTTGCTTCCAAATAAACAGAATTCACTCTCTTGGGAAAAAGCAAATCTTGGGTGAACATCCCTTTATTCTGTACTGTTAACCTCAGATACAATACTCATGCATCATGGCGTCACACATGCACACCCATATGCTTTTACTCATAAATACACACACACACTCACTCACTGAGTCAGTGACTCGCCATAAGGTGGAGCGCAGATAATAGATTTAGGCAACTGTAAGCAGATTTGGGCGTGCACCTTACTTAAAGGCAGATCATTCGGTGGCTGTAAACAGGCTTTGGAGAAATCAAACCGTTAAATGGAAAATACATTTATTAATTCAATCCGCTTAGTTCAGGTTCAGCTCCTTTCCCTCAAATTAAGTTTGCTGGATTTCACAGGATATTAGCAGGCAAGAAGAAAAGAGGGGCATCAGGATGGCTGCCGTGTCATTGCAGTCATGTAGGCGCCTTGATGTCACACTAACCTCGACTCAGATATCCCTCAGACTGAGAAACCAGCTGTGATGACATAAAGAAAATAAAGCAAATTGGGGTGGCAAGATTGAATTTTAATTGGCTGACTGAATAGCTTGTATGTATTGGATGTAGCAGGTACTAGAGCAAAGCTAGAGTTTGTTCTTTCCATAACAGATTATGGAAGATGTCAAAAGCTAACAATTATCAACTTGATAAACATTAAGTGCTTTTTTAAATACAATATTAAATGGAATAAAATAACTTTTACGTTATGTCTAAAGGGAATGCATGCTGTATATGTCCATTTTTGCTGTTGTGCTTGTATAATGCCTGCTTTCACTGGATTATGGCTGTTTTCATAAGACTTGCTCTTTGAGTCTTATGTTACGTGCATCTTTTTCATGGAAGTTTTTGAGAGAGTTGGAAGTTTGAAAGTTGCAGTTAATTTAATTAATAAACATGTAATAAGATTTTAGTTGCTTTTTTTGTTTGTTTTTTTTAATTCAGAAAAGCCAAATAAATGTATTTATGCAAGTGGACGGGATGGTAACATGGGTACGGGTCTGTAATTTCCCCTAGGAACAAAGGTATATAGGAACAAAGTATATGCAGTCTTGAAAACATGTCTTGAAACATGCACAACTCCATTTTCTTTATATTGCAAAACGTTTGACCATCTTCTAGAATATCATCCAAAGAAAAGCCTGCAAATAAATTTAAAGTGACTGAATTTCTGTGCACTGCTGCCAGTCTGTCTCACTGAGGTTGTACATTTGTGCATAGCTACAGGAACAATATTAGAAAATTGATAACCTTAAATATTGATCATACCATATACAGTAGTCCAGATCAACTTTGACCCACCTATCAACTTTTGAACTACAGATGTATTTAGAATATATAACTAGCCTATCTGATATTTAAAAAATGACTATTTATACTGTTCACACTGCCAACTTGTGGCCTGGCATGGGAACTACAGCATTTTCAACGTCTTGCGGTTCTGTGTAAATGTTGATAGCGTTTAAAACGTTTCGGTCTGAATGCCTTACGTTTTCAAAAACAAAAAAGTGATACCATTTCCACTGGATTGTTCTCGTGTAAAAGGTTTCACCCACTGACCTTGGTATGACCTCTGCTCCTTTTGTAGACCACATGTAGTAATTCCTGTAGTTTTACTATTTCACATTTGGAGATTCCCCCGTGAACGTTCCATGACTAGCAGATGCCTGTCTCTGTGGGAACCTGGGCACATATGGTGGGAACACAGTTATTGTGACTGAATTAAGGACCTCTTGAACTCTGTTACAACTGTTCCATTAAAAAATACACAGAAACATGGCATGGATGATTTTACAGTTTCAAGATTCCCAAAATTAATTATTTTCCTTGATTTAACCAGTGACTGTCAAAGACATGACTGGTGGATCTAAAATAAATGAATACAGACCAAATTTTCAAGCTAAAAAAAATAATATTTAGGGTATTTTTACTGCTTAAAATGTCAAAATCAGTCAAATTTCACCTCAACAGTATATAAGAGTTAACAAAATTTATACTGCACATAGTTGACATTCACTTGAAATTTCTGTAAAAATTTTGGGAAAGTCTAAATAATGGACATATTAAAAAAATCTTTATGATGTCTTGAGAATGATGTAGAGTGTTGGGAAGACTTAAATCCCTTATCGCTGTGCTGCCTTGTATATTTCAGGTAGCACAGAGAAACATTACTAATAGTGCAGCTGTTGTGAAGGGGACATAAACTATGAGAAAAAAATAAACCAAGAAAAAAGACATGAACTGTTTATTACTGTCATATGCTACTACAAGGTCATACAGCTCTAAACATTCATATTTGTGTTGGACAGTCCACAGTTTGCTAGGTGATATTTTTTCCCCTCTGTTTTATCTCTTTTGACAGCTTTATTTGAACAAGTAGTTACAGTGTCACTTGTCACAGGGCTGTCATTAGTATTATTAATATTGTTCCAGCTTTGATTTTTGATTTTTTTTTGTCAACTGCAATCACATTTCTTATTCCAGAGAGATTCCAGAGATTTCAGCGAACTCACACATGGTCAGGATGAATGTCAATGGTGAAAGGGAGTTTTTGACAAAACCTGAGAGCATGTGAAATTTCCTCAGCTCCTATTGAAAGTTTTAAAGCAGCTCTTTGGAACTTGCTGTCAGTGTGTGGAGGTCAAGCCCAGAGGCTGAACTTAAAACAGGTGAGGGCTTCATGAAACATGAAGTCTCACTGTGCCTTGCCATTTCTATTTCTCATTTCTGTTCTCTGGCTGTCTCTGGCTGGTCTTGAGTAACCAACTTAATAAAATTTAGTTCCTGAAAAAATTTTTTTTTAAATAGCCTCTTTCAACTGACATCACATTGAAAATATTCTTTCTGACTTTTTTTCAGCATAGGATGATGTGGGAGATATGATGGAAAATTGAACCCTCTGAAAAATTATTTATGTTGTTGGGTTAGCAAAAAAACAAACAAACAAAAAAAACCCTAAACAATACATTACTTGGACATTACTACAGCTAATCGCTAGCCTAATGGAATGTGCGGCTGGCATATTGATTAGGAGTACAACAATCATCCATAAACATTTCTTGAATGATCCCCTGTAACATATGATTGACCATGTGCACCTGCTCGTGACTTGTAATCAATATTCTAAGAAAGAAAGAAAGAAAGAACGAACGAACGAAAGAACATTTGTCCCAGATGTCCCAAATCAGATGCTGGGAATGTTTTCCCAAGGTCAGAGTTGTGTTTGGAGGAATGCAGACTATGTGGAACTGTTAGCACAACAAACCACAAAACAATCCAGCATTTTATGTCTGAGATAACTGTCTAACAATGCTACAAAGGGAACCACAATAAATAGCAAAAACATAAAAAAAACATAAAAAATAAATATGTAACTTTTAGCCCTGAACAAGAATAAACAGGTGAGTTATAAACAAAATATTACCCCCAGTACAGTTGTTGTGAACAGGAAAAAAACTATAGAGACTTAATTTTTGAACCAGACTATTTATTTCTGCTTTAACACTGGGCATATTAACACTGGAATCTGCAGAGATTGACTTGAGAAACTGCAGTTTCTATGGCACTTCTTTTTTTTCCATTTTATTTTTTATCAATGCCCATGTCTGTGTACGCTGCGTACCATGTTACCATAGCTAGACCAAACAGATTGATGAAGCTCAGGAGGTTTAGTATCTTTCAGCACCTAGGCTTTTTTTTTTAAATGAGGGAAACCACATCCAGGTGTGGCAATGAATATTAATCTGTTAGAAAATAAATGTATTGGTCAAGGAATTATGCTGCTTAGGTATAAAGAGCTACTGTAGGAAATGTTGGGTCTTTAGATGAGGTTAATCTTCTAAATATATTCTCTTGCAAATTGCATACCTCTAAGTTTAAATGCACTGTGATTTTCTAAATGACAACATTCATAGTCACATTAGGAATCCTCATATAATTAGCTTCTATTTGCTCTTGTTGATCACGATGTGATCATGAAAATTTTCAACTTTGTTGAGGAGAGGAATTGTCTGAACAATAAAGATACCGTGTGTAAAGTTTTTACCACTAGATATCAATAGATTGCGGATTGTAGTCAACTGAGTTCAGTTTTCTCACACCTCCCAATTTAACTGCATAATCCTGGCAACAGTGGCTGCTATACGACAAATATGTTTTGGTCAGCCAAGATAGAAGAAACAGCCTTTATACAGAGAGGAAATTTAGGTGATACATAAAATACATTTAGAATGTACCCTACGTTTGTGTAAAAAAATATATTTTTGTACACAGTATATAACATATTTGAATAGCAAAATAAAAAGTAGAAACAGTCATTTAAATATTTTGCAGTATTTTAGGGGTAAGATTTTAATGTGACTCCAGACTGCATCCATCCCAAAATTCTTCCCTGTTGTGCAGACTGTCAGTCCACTGTTTATCTTTACTGTAAATGTTGAATGAGAAGCTTCCACTTTCATTTACTCTGGAATATGTATCAATAAGTCAGTGAAACTAACTTCTGACTGATGACAGTAATGCTGAGTTGTTTAGGATATCCTGAACTTTTTTGAGCGTTTTTGTTTTTTGACTCTGTTAACCTCTGTTAGATGCTGTTAGCCTCTGTTAGCTGCTGTTAGTGTAGCATTAGCAAAACTATTTTTGATGCGGTTGTAACACTTATTTTCATTGCACTTTAGCAAATTCTGAGAAATGAAGCCCCAATTGCCAAAGTGAGAATGTTTTTGTTCACTGCATTTTTGGATTCACTGTTACCACTAATTATTCTTATTAATTTGTAAAGACTAATTAATACCTTCTTCTTTTGTACCACTAAAGCTGACTAAAACTTGACTAAAACTTTGAGTTTTCGTCAACTAAAACTAGACTAAAACTATCACATTTAGAAATGACTAAAACCGACTAAAACTAACAAGCATTTTCATCCAAAAGATTAAGACTAAAACTAAAATGCCTGCCAAAAACAACAATGCTAATTACTTTACATCTTTAATTGAAGTCATGTGACTACAGTGTAAAGGTGATCATCCTGCTCTTTTCCATCTGTTTTTATTCCTGCACTGACACATGCAAAGCTGCTCTCAGGTCAGAATCATCCTTTATCTCATCCTCTCTGAAAAAGCTGCTTTCAGCCAACATGTCATATGGACATCCAGCATCAGTATATTATCATTTGACATGAACCTTCAGGACTGAAACTAGTTTAAATCACCAGACAGATTATTTAGGAACACGAAAGCTGATTAAAAACTCTGACATGACTAATCAGCAGTGCTTAGAATAATAAGAATAATCACTTTGGATAGACGGATGATGATGAATGATAGATGATGACGGTGATGATGTTGATGACAGGAGAGCCGAGCTCAGATGAAGGTCAAAGATAAGGAGCTGAGAGATCTGACGCTGAAGCACGACCGGCTGCTGCAGGCTTTCAAGAAGGTAACCCGCCCACATCAGCTTCCTTCCTCCATTCATTCATCCAGCTGCTGTGAGCTGATGTTTGTGAACGCGTCGACGTTGGGCAGGTGCAGCAGGAGCGTGACGAGCTGCTGAAGAAGCAGATGGAGGCCATCTTGGACATGCAGCAGAGGAGCGGGCTGAAGGGGAACCTGCTGGAGAGGAAGCTGGCGGTGCTCACGGAAACCCTGGAGAAGAAGCAGGCTCAGCTGTGCGCCACGCTCTCGGCCTCCAGCAGCGACCCGACAGTGGGAGGCAACGCCACCAACAAGCTGGAGGTAAAGACCCTGCACACTTTATGGAAAGTCAGGAGTCCCAAACAAAATTCAATGATTTGGGTGGGTGAGCGAATACTTCTGGCAGTATGATGTGTTTGGATTTGAGCGCTGACATCATGTCCAAATCTTTTAGGAGATCATGGAGCAGGAGCAGATCACCATCGAGGCCTTACGGGAGAACCTGGCTCTGCAGTGCAAGGTGAGTGTCCCCAGCTGTAATCGGAGTTGCACGGGATCACCTGTCTGCAGCTCAGGTGGTGACTGGCCTGAACGTTTCTCTGCAGGAGTACGACAAGCTGCTGCAAACCTGCAGCGAAAGGCTGAAGGCCCAGGGCGTCCCTCTGGACAACTTCCTCTTCAGATCTGCACAACAGATCCTGGAAGAACCACCCCCCACACACTGACCGCCGCCCCACAGGTGTCATCCTGCGGACACTTAGACCGGGTCAGTTATTTACTTCACCTGGTACACACCTTCAGCAGTGTATGAAAATATGATTCTCGGGCTGATGAATAATAAAACCATCTGTTCTTCACAGCGGACGTACAGACCGGAGGCGAGCTGATCTACGAGTTTCCAGCTGTCGACTCTTCCATGAATTTAGATTCTTTACTTTTTAAATTAAAACTGATGGAACTCCAGCAGCCGTTTTATCTTCCTCCTGTTAAACGCTGTGCAGACACTCAGACTCTAACCTGCTGCACTAAGACTACAAAGATGTCATCAGTGATGTTTGTTCCTGATCCTCGGCCAGCACGGACAAATCACTTTGGATTTTCAACCCTGTAAACGCAGGAAGAGTTCATCACCTGCAGACAAAGCATCTGGAACAGCAGCTGCTCACGTTCAGCTTCCTGATCAAACAGCTCCTGCTGAGCAGGAGGCCCGATGGAGGTGCCTGAGAGTCTTCGCACACCGTCCAAACGCTCCTGATGGATCAAGATTCAGGCAGCCACACTGTGAACTGCAGCTTTCCAGCCAAAAGAAAATGAATCTTCATATTTTACTTTTCATCAGGATGTCTGGAACATTCAGCTCTGATGTTTTAGCCTTACAACCCTTTATAGACACTGCTGTGATAAAGTGATGCTAAAAAAAAACCATTTAAACCTTATTTTAGAGTCAAAGTCTTTATTTTTATCATTAACATTAAAGTTATGGATCTTTTCTCTTTTAAAAAAAACAAAACAAAACAAACAGGGTTTAAAATGACTGCTGGGATTCGCTCCAGCATGTCGGCCATGATTGGGCTTTGACGTAAGCCGTGCTTTCAGAAAAAACATGCTGGAATCAATCTGAACTTTTCCTTCACAGGGATCTTGGCACATACATGGAGCTCGTTATCAGAACCTGCAGCACTGAAACAGAAGATACAGGATAGGAAGGAAAACGGGTCCCCACGTGTCAGCCTTTATTTTAAATACAGTAACTTGTAGAAAGCTCAGTTCTTTAAAAGCTGCCATTATGTCCCCACCGTCATCCACATTTGAAGCTCGAATGTTTTAGCTGCCACTATTTTGGTTTTTTGAAGCCAGATGTGACTATTTGCATGCCAAGTTCAAGCTTCATTTACAGGCTGCAAGGGAGCAACATCCCAATAAAATCCCAGAATTTCATTCAGCAAACTGGAGCTCCTCCTTCTTGGACCGTCTCTTAGTCCAGTGAAGCACATAGCGGCCATATTATTGGTCAGGTAAACAAACACGGTCCAGAGGTCCAGCTCAGGAACTCCACTTAGCTGAGGTGAACCCTAGCAGACAGCCAGCAGCTACAGCCGCCTGTGTCGCCATCCACCTGTCAGCCACACCCCCAATAATGCAAACTTTATTTAAAAGGGTGAGTTAAACAGCTGGTATGAAGGGGGAAATTAGCTACAGAGACCAAAGCAGTTTCTGTATCAGACTGTAAACATGTTAATTTCTGCAGAAAGGTTTTAACATGGGAGTCTATGGGGACTGACTCACTGTGGCGCCTCTGCTGGACTGTAGAGGAACTGCTGGTTAATAATGTGTCTGAATTATGGATGAGGTGTAACTCAGTCTGTCCTCACCAGGTTTTATTCTCATTTCTCTCAGAGGAGCAGACGTCTCAGCTTTCCAGCCTCCCTCTTTCTTTGTTGGTTTTGGCCTTCATATTGGGCACTAAACAAACCCATCTGTTTACCGTTCACTCATCAAACTCGGAAGAACTTGCACCGCTCCGGCTTTGGTTTCTATCTTCATGTTTGATTATGAAAAAAACTGCCATGTCTCTGCGTGACCAGTCGGAGGTGCTGCGGCCCCCTCAGCTGCTCTACTGTGGTGAACTGTCCCTTTAACCAGCCCTGTCCTGCTTTATCACCCCTTCACCCCCTTCTCCCTCTCATGTGTCCCCCTGACCTTTGACATATAAGGGCATGTCGGCACGGTAACGGCTGACGTCTGTCTGTCTAAAAACAGCCTGAGAGCTGCTGCAGGCCCCACACATGCTCCTCTGCTGCTCCCGCTCAGCTCCCCTCTTTCATTTCTCCTCTGTCTGTCCCCGGGCTTCTCCCCGGCGTCCTCGCCGCTTAGCGTCATGGAGAGTCTGGAGAAGCAGCTCATCTGCCCAATCTGTCTGGAGATGTTCACCAAGCCGGTGGTCATCCTGCCATGCCAACACAACCTGTGCCGCAAGTGTGCCAACGACGTTTTCCAGGTGAGTAACACACGCACGCACGCACGCACACACACACACACACACACACACACACACACACAGGTGGCAGGCTCAGGTTTCATTCAGGTTTCTTTTTTGCAACAAAGTTTTGTTGTCATTGAACGCACCAGTGAGTCCCTTTGTTGGTGCATTCAAGGACACTCTGACATCTGAAATCAGACAGCGGTTTGAAGGAGGACCTACGTTTCATTTCTGGGTTACACTTCAGTGCTTCAAAGTGCGGCCCGCGGCCCGGGGGAGTACCTGGTAACATTCCTGGGGTACAGACAAAGGGAGCAGAGCAGACTGAAGCAGTGCGTCTGTCCTCGGTTCATCCATCACTACAGCTGCTCTAATGTTAGAAATCAAAACACCAACACCATACGTGACACATGAACACGTACACGCTCTGTAACAGAGGAGTCACGCTGTCCACATACACACCTGTACGCATTAGCAGACTAAATAGACACATGAAGCACACACAGGGACAAGCCGTTTTTTCTTTGGTAGTATGTGGTATTTGTTGCGAGGGTTTATGTGTACTTGTACTCCGAGACAGAGGAAGTCTCAGCTGCAGTTTACCTCACATTTATTTCCACGCAGCTTTTTAAAGCACACACATTGTGTTCTGGTCTTGGCTGTGACAGTAATTATTAGCTGCTGCTGATCACAGTATCCCGGGCTGATCTGCTCTGGTCTGCAGGGGGCGCTGCAGTGCAAAGCAAACCTTTTTTCCTGCCTTTGTTCTTTAGCTCTTTGGGAAAAATAAGTGAAGCTTATTGCTATGTTCTTGCAGCTTCCACTTAGGGAAATGCTTTTTCTTTCCCTCCTTTTAAAAAACCCAGGTATCTCGGAATTCCCTTCTTGTTCTTCTGTCCCTCTAACACTTCCATCCATCCATTTTCTTAACCTTTTATCGGGATCAGGGTGATGGGCTAGCCTGTCCTGTGGATCTTGGTCCAGCTGAATCTGAGTGCTTTGTGAATCTCTGGACTGTGTTTGTTGCTCTGAAGTGAGCTGTGCTCACCTCATGGTCGCTCTCCTGTTCTGCTTTGTGACCCCTGTGATGCCCCGCCCCCTCACTTGTTTCCCCTGTGTCCGGTCAGCTCTGGAGGTCACAGTCCTGCTGCTCTTGCTGGATTTTAGTTTTTATTGCAGTTCGCCGTTTGTCAGTTTGATATTTGGGTCCTCTCTCTGACCTCTGTGTGACGCCGCTTTCACAGAGCTGTTGCATTGATTAGAGCCACCTGTGAAGGAGCCAAATCCACCACCTGGATGAGCTTTCAGCTCGCCGCTCAACATGTCATCAAACCTGAAGAAGCAGGTGAAAAATGTCAGATTCCAGATGATGTCGTTCAGAAATTCATCAGACTCCAAAATTTTATTTTCAGCTGTTTTCGGGTGGCTGTGGCACAGGAGACAGAGCGGGTCGTGCACTAATCAGAAGGTTGGTGATTGGATCCCTGGCTGCACCAGTCTGCATGTTGAAGTGTCCTTGGGC
Source organism: Andinoacara biseriatus (assembly GCA_015108635.1). Lineage (NCBI taxonomy): Eukaryota > Metazoa > Chordata > Actinopteri > Cichliformes > Cichlidae > Andinoacara > Andinoacara biseriatus. The sequence goes on from VUQJ01010994.1 coordinate 41,011, forward strand.
AAGATACTGAACCCTGAGTTGCTCCTGATGTATTCATTAGAGTGTGTATGTGTGTGCGCGCGTGCGTGCGTGCGTGTGTAAACTGCTTTGAGTGCTCATGTGGAGCAGAACAGCTCCATTCAACTTTTATTTTTTTGTCTCACTGTTGATTTCATCATGTTCAAATACCTAAAACCTAAAATAATTTTCTCACTGAACTTCCATCTTT
>VUQJ01010996.1:6005-17099 GCA_015108635.1 Andinoacara biseriatus
GAGAAGAAGAGAGAGAAAAAAAAAACACACACACACACGCACACACACACACACACACACACACACACACACACACACACACACACGGTTTTTGTCATAATACTGGCAAGAATTTAAAGCGTACCCCAGCGTACAGTTAAATCCATACATTAAATAAAGTTGTAAAGGCTATGTGCTATTTCTCAAACAGTAAAATGAGCAAACTGATGAGTACACAGTTGACAATAACTCAATATACAACAATCTAAAAGATCAAATTGAGAAACAATTCCAACAACATACTGTAATAAAAAGGCTTTTACTGTTTCCCACTGTATTGATGATAAATCTTGCGATGCCATTGTCTGTATTTCGTTCCATGTCACCAGGATTTAACACCACAGGAACATCATTTGCTGGAGTTTTATCAGGGTTCAAAACTTCAACCTGCCATTAAAACAAAGAAAAATAGAGAACAACTTTTTTATTTTCAAATTCAAAGGTGTATTATTTGCATGACAGCTACTAAAAGCAATATTATTAAAGTATCAAAATATAATTTATAATAGAACAATAAAATAACAGAAAAAGAAAATTAAATAAAATGTCAACTCAGTGTAGGTCTGCATGTGTGGGTCTCTGTGTGTCTACAGATAAACCCTCTCTTTTTCTCCTAGAAGAATGTTTAATTTGAAGATGTTATTTAGGTCACAGAAATTTGAAATTACGGAACTGAATTGCTTCTTTACTTCACTGCATGATTTACAACCCCAATTCAAAAAAAGTTGGGATGCTGTGAGAAATATAAATGAAAACAATGGAATGATTTGCACATGTCATAAGCCCATATTTTATTTGCAATAGAATATAAAAACATATCAAATGCTTGAACACAGAGCCATTTTAAGAAAAGAAAAATGTCATTTTGAATTTGATGCCTGCAACACATCTGAAAAAGGTTGGCACAGAGCTATGTTTACCACTGTGTAGCATCCCCTCTTCTCTAAAAATAGAGAGGGTGCCTGTCTCCCAAATACAAAGTGGTTCCACTGAAGATGAGCCTTAAAGTTGCCTAGAAGTAATAAATGCATTAATTAGCTTTTCAGCATGACTTTGAGACAGAATGTTTCTAATTTTAGGAATATTGCACAAATGCAAACAAGCAGTCCAACAAATTTGTTTAATATGTGCACTGAAGAACATATCCTGGGTCAAAAATGACTTCAAGATTCCTCACAATGTTACTGGAGGCCAAGGTAAGTATTTGTTTAGACAACATGTTTTTATAATTTGTAGGGCCGAATACAATAACTTTTATCTGAATTTAGAATGAGGAAATTAGAGGTCATGGATAGCTAAAGCTGGGTATCATCCACATTGCAATGAAAATGTATGAAATGCTTTCTAATAAAATTATTGACTGTGTTCTGGAGACACCTGTCACCGCACTTTTTCTTTTTACTCACCTTTTTTACTCTGTTTGTACTTCACTCTATGTTTAATCATTAGTTACTATTAATCTCTGTCTCTCTTCAACAGCATGCCTTTTGTCCTGTCTCTCTCCCCTCAGCCCCAAGGACAGATGACCGCCCCTCCCTAAGCCTGGTTCTACTGGAGGTTTCTTCCTGTTAAAAGGGAGTTTTTCCTTCCCACTGTTGCCAAGTTTGTGATTTTGCGCTATACAAATCAAACTGAAATGAATTGAATTGAACCTACACCAAAGGCCAAGAAGCAGAGGGCACCTGCATGTCGAGCAAAAAAGAAAAAAGCAAGAAAGTCTCCACCAGTGCCCGGGGTCCTCATCAAGATCCAACAGAGGCCATAGAGCACATCCCAGTCCTGGTCAGGCAGCAGCCAAAAAGAGGTGCCCACAGCACCAAACGAGTCAAGGGACAGCGAGCAGACCCAAATCCCAGGACGGACACAAACCAGCCCAACCAGGGCAAACCCCCAGTGGCACAGGCAAAGGATGTCCATCCCCCGACTCATATGCATCCCCATACTATCAGAGATGCAAACTTTTGAACTGAAACCAAGCCCAATGAGCTCTCTTCTATTTAGTATGCAGAATATAACATTTTGATTTGTTTAACCACAGTGAGATTTTCTACTTTGCCTCAGTTCATTTTAAATGGGCTTTGGGCCATTTAAAAACAGCAGCATTTCTAGATCATGTACAAATATGGCTTCTTCTTTGCAAGAACCTTTAATCTGTGTTTTTGAATGGCTGTGGCCTAAACTGTGCTCACAGACAGCAATTTCTGGCAGTGTTCCTGAGCCCATGAAATAATTTCCATGACAGAATCATGCCTGTTTAATGCAGTGCTGCCTGAGAGCCCAAAGATCATGGCCAAGTACTGATTTTTGGCTTTGTTCCTTGGGCACAGAGATTCCTCCAGATTATCAGATTCTTTTGGTGATATTTTTATACTGCAGATTCACATTTTGTCACATTAAACAACATTATTCTGAAATCAATCCACAATTTGGAGATGCCCATTTTTGCAGATTTGTAAGCCTCTGTCCAGCTTTAATTCTGAGACATTGCAAAAAGTTCTTCCAGCTGTTTCTTTACAGTATCACTTACTTTTCCAGCCTTTAGTTGTCCCAGTTCCAACTTTTTTGAGACGTGTTGCTGCCAAATTCAAAATGAGCTAATATTTTTCATACAACAGGAATATGCATCATTTTAAACTTTTGACATGTTTTCTATGTTCTATTGTAAATAAAATGCAGATTTATGAGCCATAGCATCCTAACTTTTCTGGAATTGTGGCTGTACATTTTAGGAGGAAATAGGTCTGAGAACTGTTTAAAACCATTGTTTATATATGTGCAAACTGAATTCAGATGATAATGAATAACTGTATGCATAAATATTTTCTAGAGCAGTGAGATGTGGGGATATTGTCGTTGCTTTTCTTTTTTGTTTGTTTTTCTGTTGCTCTTATTCTACATTGAAGTGTACATTTGCACCTTACCACTACATCAAAAGGCATTCCTGGTTTGAAATATTTGGGCGTTTTCTTGAAGTTGAGGGTGTAGGGTGATTTGACAATTTGGATACCTCTCAGCTCTGCCTCCACCATCTCACTACCTGTTTTATGACACATACATATTACAATCATGGTTTTAAATAACTGTTCAAACTTCACATCCTTCTAACCTGTACAGAAGTGTCAAACGTATGTTTGCTCATGGACAACATACAGCCCAATTTTGATCTGAGGTGGGCCAACCCAGTATCACCTTTCATTAATAACATATAGAAAAATTTCCCTATATAGACCAAGGTCTCATTGCAGCAATGTGCCAGACACCCCATACTCCCACAGGACCTCCCACAGGATACCCCCTAGGGACACAGTCAAATGCCTTCTCCAAGTCCACAAAGCACATTCTTGTGTTTTGTTCTAACTCTCCACATTTTGAAGCATTTCTACTTCGGCCTCTAGCCTTAATTCAGGTTATCAATTGTAACCCTAAGCCAATAAGCAAGTAATAAAAACAGTATTTGAAAAAGTGTACACATTTTTTAAAATGAAAATGTAAATGCTTATTCTAAATTATGTGGACAAATTCAATCATATTGTCTATTTACCATTTTTCCCCCTGATTGCCAAAATCTGTGAGAACAAAATAATATATATTCTGATATCTTAGATTTAGGGTTTAGATTAGGGGTAGTTAGACCAACTCATTTTGGTGTAGTAAAGCAGTGTTTATGTCAGTAAGGAGACAGTAAAATTGACAGTGAAGCAGACCTGGCTCAGATGAAAAACAATAACAATTCATACAACCACCCTTATTCTTAACACCTAGCAAGAAAGTGCTTTTTGGTGAAAATGAGAAAGTTTTCAGTCTTTACAAACCTAAATTTTGGTGATCCAATTCTGTCACACAGACCATATGTTTGACACCCCTGCTTAAATGCCTCATGGCCTAAAACATAACTCAAGTCTTTTATACTAATTAAATCAGAAAACAAACAAACAAACAAATAAAAACTCCAACAGGGATACAGAACATCATGTAAGGTAAACCATTAAATAGTCTTCATGTATCAGATAGCAGAATCAGCATTATTAAAACATCCTATTACAAATGGTATCTTTTTCTTACCACTCTCTGTTAGCACACTGACAGCAACAAATATGGATTTTTCCTCCAAGTCGTGGATGTTCGGAAAGGTCTGTTGAATGTCTTCTCTTTGCAGTGTCACTTTTCCTTCTCCGTTCTCAATCTGATATGGCATACCACAAAGATGGTTCATTTACTGGCATCTGTTTTGAATTCTCATATTACACATGAATAAAACTTTTAATAGAATTATCTATAGGGATTTTTACAAAATCAGGCTCAAGTAGCAAGTGGACAATAATATAAAGTTTCTAAAGTGTTAAAGCACTGAATACACCAAATTCTCGTGTTTATATTTGTTTGAGTTTGGGAAACTGGGCATGGATCGAGAGAACAAAAGATAAAACTTAGGCACACACAGACCAGATTTGCAGATATTCAATAAAAGAATAAATGTGCACTCACTGATACTCGTTGAAGAGAACTTGGAATGCTTGTCTTTTTATCACCCTCTATAACTCCAAACACCACAAAGGCTGTACCAGTCACCTCTTTACCAAACAGATACCTAAAATCAAAAATAAACTGTTGCAATCAAGAAACAACTCAAACATATTTTCTTTTCATGAATCTCTAAATGAAACTGTCCTCAAAAATCCACAAATCAAAAGCCTTTGCATACGTAGCTTTGATGTTGATGGTGAGATCTTTGCTGTCCACATGGAAAAAGGGGACCACAGATGTCAGATGAACATCAAAACTGGGGAGCACTGCAAAATAATACCCATTAAGTGTCCAGTGAGGCAAAAAAGGAAGCTCTTATAGGCTACATGTAGACAAACTCACCATATTCTTTGACCTCAAATTCTGCCTCAAATGTTTGCTTTGAGTCTATGTTAAATTTTGACACCACCTTCCACTGTCCTGTACTAAACACACAAACACATACACAGATGTACATAAAGAGAACACTTATCAATGCTGATCTGCTTATGAGCTATCTAAATTTAAGATGCCTTTCCATGTAGGCCCCTGGGGGAAAAAAACTCACCTGACAATTTCAGGGAGCTTGTAACGTCCAGAGTGCATTCCTAACTCTATATTGCCAATCTTCGGTTCAAAAATGATTCCATCAGGGTTCTAAAAATAAACAAAAGCAAAAATTAGGAGTGAGGATCACCACTATATAGATAGTACTTTCAGTAATGTAGTTGTGAAGGATAACAGTACAATACCACAATTTCAATGACAACCGAAGTACCAGTTCCCGGTTGATAGTGCTTGTCAATGGGCTCTATGCTAGGCGTCACGGCAAAAATCCTGTAAAGGACTGACATGGAGAGACAATTAGTGATGCACTTTGTTTATATTACTTTGTTTATTCCAGATGTCTGCATAAGGTTGCCTAAGTGGCTAAAAAGTGAATGAGCAAGGTGTGTCTAATAATGATTGCCAAAAAAGATATAACTGTTATCTGGAAGTTATTTGGTAAGTGTAGCCTAAGTTAAATTAGACAAGATGAGAGAGAGCATCAAATTCTTTTTAAATAACCTGCTTTGATGAAAGAGCACTATTTTTATGATTGTTTTATATCAGTTTAACTTTTTTTTACTGACAGACAGGTCATCTGCTTTGCTTTACAAATAACAAATAGACAATTCACACTAAATCTCATATTGTAACAATGTTTTGTTTTGTTTTGTTTTTTTTTTGAAGTTGGTTCTGTTTTTGTACAAACTTTACTCCAGCCAGCAAAATCTTTACTCCGGTCAAAACAGGTAAATGACAGTGACATGCACAAAATATCCCTTCTGAACTTCATGTTGTGTTCATGTTGTATTATTTATATTACAGTTACATTTTATGAAGTATTATGTTTTTTCATTTGCATTTGATTTTATTTTTATTCTCTGAAATACTATTCTTCACAACTATTTTATACAAGACAACATTGAATTTTGCCAGTGTGGGTTTGTGTTTCTCAGCAGTGATAGAGTAAATGACTCACCAGTGGAACTGGGAGTATAAATGGTCTTGTCAGTCTGGATGAAAATGTACCCAGACTGAAGGGAGAGTAACACAACCTTCTCCAGTGTTCGTAAACGGAACCGTGCTTGCAGGTAAACGTACTGCTTTATGTTGGGATCTTTACTGAAGTCTTCAGCAGGGATCTGGGAATTGAGAGACACAATGCAAAGAAAGAAGTTGTCAATATGCCCTGCATTTTTGACACCTGTGAATCTGGATATATGTGTTATACAGACATCTAGATTCACAGGTTATGTTATCAAATATAAACAAAATAAAAAATAAAAGCAAGAGAATACAGGAGAATATGAAGACAAAAAAAATGACAGGAAACAACAAGGTTGTAAATCTCAGAGAATCTTTTTTTTAAACTGCATGTACCTGTTGAAAATGTCATGAAAACCTGCATGGCAATAAGCATGTTTTTGGGACCTAAAAATTGGTAATACTTGTACATTACCAAAATCTTTCCAAAGCCCTGGAAGAAATTGGCCTTAGAAAGGGTTACAGTTGTCGATGTCAGAATCTTGGCTTTTTCCGGATGTGAAAACACAAAGATCTCAACAGTTTCATTTTCTTCACGAACACAATCTTGAATTTCAACAAATATGTTCTCCTTGATTCCTATTCTCAGAAGATTGGGGGCAGCCATCACCTCCCTGAAAAGACAGTGTTGGACAGTGTAGTAGATCTGACACAGAAATATCTTAAATCTTGTATTTGAGAGTGAAAGAGATGAGTAAAAAAAGAGAGTGCATCATAGGAAGTCCCCCAGCAGCCAACTAAGGGTTCTGGGTCAACCTTAACTATAAGCTTAATTACAAAGGAAAGTTTTAAGCTTTATCTTAAAAATAGAGAAAATAGAGCAAATCCAAACTGAGAGCTGGTTCCACAGAAGAGGGGCCTGAAAGCTGAAGGCTCTGCCTCCCATTCTACTCTTAAGTATCCTAGGAACCACATGTAAGCCAGCATGCTCTGTTTCCTCATGGAACTTGCCTATTATCAAAGTGTAAAAAGTGGTGAAGAAACATAGAAGGCAAACGGTCATAAACTAAGCATCCACTTTAATTAAGTTCAGTGCAATTAAATTTTATATCCCAGTTTCACATATCGTTAGCCTAATAGCATAATTGCCCAAGTCATATTTTGGCCAAAATTGAGATATCTATCTAAATGAATCTACACTGTTAGCAGAGTAGAATTAGGTAGGTATCTCAAAATATGACAACATATGACTTAGGCAATTATGCTATTAGGCTAATGATATAGAGGTCCAAAGGGATTCACGAGCATAAAAACATTAATAAAAACAAAAAACAAACAAAAACAACAACAACAACAAAGAAAAGTGGGTTCACTTGTACAATTTCAGGGAGCTTGTAACATCCAGAGTACATTCCTAACTCTATATTGCCAAGCTTCGGTTCTAAAATGATTCCATCAGGATTCTAAAAATAAACAAAAGCCAAAATTAGGAGTGAGCCACCAATATATTCAATGCATTTTATCATTTTTAACATTTCTACATCTTGATGTATAATTGTTTATTGTCCCCATTTTTGTTTTGACAGAGAGGTCATGCTCGTTATGTGGGTGGTTAAAATAAGTAATCTATTAATTATAATGTCCTTGCACTGGATAAACAAAACACTTCATCATCGTTCTGGTCAGTATTTGCTGTGTCTGTTTTTATTCACTCATGTACAAATTTAGTGTGTGGTAATTTACTGGCATTTTAAAGAGCTCTGTACTTTGACCTCCTTTAAACAAACTGGAAAGAACTGAACAAATATTCATTCATCATCCTGTGCCCTATCCACTGCACAAAATTGCTAGCTTTGGTTGCTCACATTTTTAATTTAGTTTATAGCTGAAATATATGTTTGTGAATTCAGTTAACATTTGATACTTATAATTAATCACATTAGTTGGTTCTGTGCTTTAATATAAAACAAATAAATATATAATAATATGGTATAATCTGACAAATTCATAACAAAGACCAATAAATAAATAAATACAAAATAGTCTACATGCAGAATATTAAACTTAAAGTGGTGAGAATTATTGTCACTTCAATTTTAACAATATAGTCACAATGAAGCTAATAAAATTTAAATTTGAACAGGTATTCAGGTTCTGGAAGAATGTGCAAAGGTAAAACAGGCATACTTACAACTGAGATCCTTCAGATAGAGAAATCAGAAGGAAAAACACCAACAAATTCAGGAGCAACAGCTGGCTCCAACACATCTTCCTGCCTGAACCCATATCTGTTGAGTGCAGACTCTCCCTCTCAGACAAGCTTTTATACAGTAGGTTGGTCCTCCTGCACCATACAGTGTACACTTCTTCCAGTGACAGGATAGAGATGCTTCTGCTATACTTTAATAGTTTTCTAGTTTTTGTTGATAACATTTTATCTTAATTAATCTTAAGATGTGAATTAGCTTAAAGTTCTCAGATGAATGTAGTGAAGTAAAAATTACAATATTTTATGATGAGTTGTAGTCGAGCAGAATCACACAGGCGGCAAAGTTTATTTTAAAGTAACTATTCTTCAAAACTGTGTATCAGCAGAGTACATGAATACATTTACTCATACATCATCTACAACAGCGGCTATTAAGAGGCCTGTCTCTGTAAGAAAATTGCCCTCTGTACCTGAAGTATGCGAACAGTATGTAAATGAGCAACTTTCAAACGTGCAGTCCTTTTTAAAAATGAATCTAATTTTAAAAAATGAAAAGATAAAACTGTGAGATTTTTACCCAAATTCAGACTACTATGAATGTTTGGAATTGTTTGTCACCTGAATTGTTTGTCTCACTGTTCAACTTGCAGTGATAAAATAAAGAGTTCACATTCTCAAATTAGCACGCCATTTAACTGATGCCAAACTCTTGTACTGTCATAAACAATGCTGGAAAGAGAAATTAACTCATGAAACAATGACTGAAAAAAAACAATTAAAAACCTCTGTATGTCCACTGCTATGCATTACATTAGGAATAACATTTTTCTCCTTAAAAAAGGGTTTTCAGCCTGTGTCTAACACAACAGTATTTCATTAATGTTGTTTCATGGCATATAGGCACCTGCTCAACACCTGAGCTAATCCAGCACCTTTAGCATTGCTTTACTGTGGAGGCCGGTCCTGGAAAAACTGTTTAAAATCTATGCCACTTGAAGACAATCTGTTTAATATAGTTTCAAGCTATTTTTACATCTCTTATAGCAGCCATAGAAATGAATAACTTCTGTCGGTGGAGGTTAGCTGTCTACCATGCAGCTCAGTAGCAAACAGAACACCAGACCTTAGATGTTGGTTTCTGACAGTTTTTTTTTTTTAAGCAATTGAGAGAGAGACAGGAAAGCGGTAGGAGAAACCAGGAAGACACACAGCAAAAGGCGACAGGTTGGGACCATAGATGTCGGTTTTTAAATAAATTTCCACCCTCGCTTCCTCAGGAGGTTTTAATCACCGGCTCTAAATCTGCAAAGCCCAGACTGTGATTTTGTGCGTGGACTTCCTTTTACTTTTACTCGTTTGTTGGCCTGGCATCCAGTTTTTCAAATTTTTTGGATTGTGGTCATTTAATCCTTCCATGTAGGCCATAATTGTTTAGACATCAGTTTCTGGAATTACCTGCATATCAAATGAGGAGGGTTTGTGGGTCCTGGGGAATTCTTGATCCATCTCAAAGTCTGCTTTTGGCTTTCTCTTACTGTGGAGGCCAGATGAATTGAATTGAATTGAACTTTATTGATCCCTTGGGGATTAGGTTCCTGTATTGTCTCATTAAGACAATACAGTACAATCAACACAAACATGGGGAGACAAGTGATCTGCGGCATTGCAGCCTCACTGAGAAGTGCTGCCTTTAAATCCCATGAAAAAGGAAACAGTCAACATGAGGAAAGTTAGGTTAAAAAAATTCTTCTCGTACTATACTCACATATGAGCACATATGAGTCCAAAAACCACAGCTTAGGGAAGGTAGGTGTGTGTGTGGGGGGGGGGGGTTCGATGGAGACGAGAGGGCCAGGGCATTGGAGCCAGCTGCCAGCCAAAACAGTTCGCTGATAGTGATGTACGTGCGTGATGTATGTGCGTATGTGCAGTCCGGCAACACAAATCACAAGAAGGTATGAAGGGGGGAAGAGCATCTAGTACAGGCTGACCCGGAGAGATGAAGATTGCCAGCCTCAAGGCCAGCTGGGAAGCCGCATTCTGATAATGCAGGTGTTGTTTTGGGACAGGCTGTTTGTTTCTTTTCCTAACGGCCTTCAGTCCACTGTGGCCCGTTTCAATCCAATTGTCCGAATTATGGTGCCATACCTTTGCTATGCGGAGCCATACATTCTCTCCAGGTGTCATCCTTTTCACACCTGCAGAGCACATCCTCAGCTAGACAATGCGTCCAGCCTGCGGCCCTAGGTTTTGAGTCAGAGTCTGTACCGCTAAAGCCCCTCCAATTGGGTTTGCATTCTCAGGAGGTGACGAGCTGCAATCCAGAATTTCCCGTTAAAGCAGGTATCCTCCAAGGCCCGATAGGAGAGCACCCGTTACCACAAATCCGAATATGTAGACAGATCTAGACAAACTGGACACACCATCTCCAAACTGAAGGGGATAGAAACTTTCTGGCATGCTATCAGTGCTCAATCATCACGCTCCCCTCCAGATAACATGTTTTGAAGGTGTAAAATCAAAGGATGGTAAACAGTAGTCACCTGTAGTAAAGTGTAGTATAGTGTTTTTCTAAATGAACTATCAATTAAGACCAATCGCAAGCCACAACAGTAAAATTACAACATTATTTATTTATATTGTTTATAGTATTAATAAAAATTGTAACATTATTGTTTGTTTGTTCTTTACCTGCCAGCTTATAAAACGAGCACAACAAAAGTGATCAAATTTAGCCAGCACAATATTTGAAATCCCACAGTATTTCAGGTAAACGCAGTTTTTATTTTTTCCTGTGGTTTCACATTCATTTA
>VUQJ01011001.1:4476-17349 GCA_015108635.1 Andinoacara biseriatus
TATTTCATTGCAAAAAAAAAAAAAAAGCCCATTTCCTTTTAAAGCCCCTGCAATTCTGGCACTCTGTGATAGAAGACCTCTATCTCCCACATAGCTCTTTCTGTATCACTAGTGAGGCACAGAGCCTGAAGACTAAGAAATGTGTAACTGTCTATATACTTACAGTCTGGACTGTATTACTGTAAAATACAGTATTTTCATGAATGTCTGAAATCCCTGCCCTTCACTCATGCAGGGAAAAAGCTCCCTCAGACTGTAAAATTGTGGAGCTCACCCACTCCCATCTGTTCAGGAAAGGATCTTGGAAAGTGAGGATAAAATCAGACTTTCTCCTGTGTGTCTACTTGGCTCTGCAAGTCATATGTACAGTAATTCCACTCCCACATACTGTATCTCAAATGCAGAGTGAAAAAGTAAGACATTAGGAATACGAGTCGAGCTCCACTGTGGGGAGCCGGTGCTTTATGATCGCGTTTGCCATTTACGAGAGACCGTACAAGCTCTCCGGGGTTTGTTCTTTTGAAAACACACTTCGTTCCAGCTGTAGCTGCACCATTAATGAGCCTCTGAATGAGCAGGAAATGAAATGTGTTCCAAATGTCCATTTCTCTGCTCTTCATCATGCAGAAATTAAAATGTCACCAACAATGGCTACTTGTGAAGTTTATCCACTTTAGCCGTCCTGTTTTGATGTACAGCTCAATGCAGTATGGGAAGTTTAATGGAGGTTTGGTGTGTGTGTTTGTGTGTGTGTAGTTTCATGTGCGTGTGGTGTAGCTAGTTTATTTGGGCATTGTCCAGCGTGTTGTGAGCATCCTGAGCCAAGGGCCCTCAGGGGCCTGCTATAGTGTGTCCCAGTTAGAGGTGCCAACATAGCTCCTGGTATATTTCTAAACCGTGTATGCGTGTGTGTCTGTGTGTTTGCTTGCGTGCACATGTGAATATGGGTCAGCCCTCCAAAAATGAGTGCCTGCCTGTGTGTGTGTGTGTGTGTGTGTGTGTGTGTGTGTGTGTGTGAGAGAGAGAGAGAGAGAGAGAGAGAGAGCGAGGGATATAAAGAAAGAGCAGTGTAGAGATTCTGATTATTTATGAGACAAGTTTATTTTTATCAACCTACATCCAGTTCAGCAAGAGTCTTCTATGTGTTTGTTACTTATTAATGATCAGTTAGGTTAGTTGTAGAATTAACTTAACAATCTGTCAAACTTAGTTGAGAGTAATTTATGTGTCTGCTCGCAAATGTGCGTGTGTGAATATGGGTCGGCTCGCTGTAACACCCCCGCGTGCCACCGCAACAGCATTAATACAGAAACCAAGCGGCCCCGTCTGGCCCCCTCTCAGGATTTCAATGTCACTTTGCCACGCCTCGCCATCCACTCCCCTCCTGGTGGCCTAGAAAGTGATCAGACTCACGCGGAGAGCCCAGTGGCCCGATACGAAGGCTGGAAGAGAGTCGGGGTAGTTTGACGCAGGCCTGAGCAAAAAATATATCACAGCTGCCCTGAAAGTTAAACTGCTAATTTTCTGTTGCACTTTTAAATGGAATCACTCGGCTGTGTCTGATTAACTTTTTGCCCCGAAATCAGTGAAAGACCTGTTGCATCACTACAGAACATCAGTGATGAAATAGTTACTTCTTATTCAGTCATAAAATATACTTCTTGAAGATTTTATATGACCTTTAACAACAACGGGTACTTTTAGTTATTAGATTTTAGAAAGTGACTCTAAGTAAGAATAAGAAAGATTCTCTCAGAGTCGCAGATGATCAGAGGCCGCAGTGTTAGAGCCATAAATAAGGAATGCTTAGATTATATATTTTGTGCAATATTTTTTGGTTTTAATTTTGGTCACTTTCAATTAGTAAAGTTAATGTCTGGTTAGGTTAGTTTTATTGTGGAATTCAGTTTTATTTTGAAAGGCTTACTTCCTGTTGAGTCGCATGTTATGCTAGAGAAACACAGTAGATGATAGAAGGGTTGCATAAGCATGGAGCAACACAGTTTTTGACCGTGTACGCCACAGAAAAGGAAATTGTACCCAGTGATATTGGATCAATCTTTATTATTTGCCTTTTTTTTCTTTATAAAGATTTTTTTCAGGTAAAATTCACGGTTTGCACGCGTCCTTTACTTTTCCAAGAGTGCTTAAGGAATGACAGATACTGGATCTGTTGCCATAACACGCAGCGTGAGCAAAATGATTGCGACCGTGTGCAGCGAATTTGTGATCTTGTTGCCTTTCAAATGGTTGCTTTGAAGACTGGGACCAGACTGGGACCAGACTGGGACCAGATCTGCAACCACTCTCAGTCAGTTGCCATCTTCAAAGTGACTTTGCAGCATCAACGCGGAGAGAAGACAGAGTCCATCTATTAGTTTGCAATTGAATGGAGTCAAATTGGCAAATATATGAAATTACCTACGATAAATCCGTGACAATGTTGCAAATTTGTTGCAGTCTGCATACACAGAAATGGACATTAAATAGAAATTCATATTAACTACTGCAGTGGCATCTAAAGTAATATAACCAAAATCCAACCAGTTGAGTTGAGTCCCCCCATTGCAAAGAGACCTCTGGTTGCCCACAGGTTGAACGTACACCATCCTCAAATTCTGGGCGACCAGTTGGTCACTGCAACAACTTTCAGTCTGTCGCAAAATGTGAAAAAATTCATTGCAGTCACTGGGCAACCACTTTTTTCCTAATTGCAAAGAGTTTGCTGTCCTGCTTTTATTCTAGTGTGACTGAACCATTAAATAACTAAACAGTGAAAATCAATCAACTTCCGTAGACCTAGGTCAATGAAATTCCACTTGAATTTGTAGCCACATCTCATGAACTCCATCAGTAAGAAGTGGCGATAGCTGTTATTGTCATCTGAATGAGGAGCAGGGGAGATTCACGTAAAGGCTCCCGGAGATGTTTGGAGACTACGTGGAGGGGTTGGGAGCACTGAGACATGCATCTCATTTTTAAAGGAATAAACAGTCATGAACTAAGTCCAGTGATGGGCAATTGTTGCATCCGCTCACTCTAAATTCTCTGATGTCCAATAAACAGAAAAAAAAATGCTCTTGCATCTTCCAAAATAAATGTTTTCCCACTAAAATGAATGCTAAATGTAAACAAATGGCCATAGCAAGCATAAGAAAAGTGGCACCCTGACTCCCAGGAGGTTGTCGCGATAAACGAATGGTTTCGGTTACTGTTTATCAGTAGATCTAAGCTGAGGCGGCTGCGTGGTGTATCTGTATTTATGCCTTTGCTTGCGGTGCCTCTTTTTTTACGTTTCTATGCTGCGGAGATGCTTGTTGATGCTTGTTGATGCTCAGAGGCCAGGCTGTGCTGTGGCGGTGGTGGTGGAGTTGCGCTGACGTGTAGCGACAGCGGCTGAATGTATGATTAATTAACTGACGCCTGTCCTGCCACAGTCGGCTTTGATGGAGAACAGCTCGCGATGAAACAGAAGGTGACCCACAAAAAGCGAGCAGAAGCTTGGGGACCAGCGTCAGACGCATAACAGACACCTACAAACACAATTATCTGCAGAAAACAATGCAAATAAGATTAATGTCATTAACACATGACTGATGGCCCATGTGTAGTTTTTGTGTCTGCTCTGAAGCCTGCTGCAAATTTTAGAGCTCTATTTCACTTCTAACCACCCTGACCCCCCTTTCCTCTTCTGCCCACCATCTTCCCTCTTCTCTTCTTTTGTTGCATCATTTTCTCCATCCCTCATGTCCTCCAACACCCGTCCTGTTATTACATCATGTCCCTCTTCTCTACTTTATATAATACTTCCATTCCCTCTTTTTCACACTCCTTTCTTTATTGCAATTCCCATCTCAAATATAAAAACACATCCCCACATGTCGTCATCGTGCCCATTTCTTTGCCCTCTGTCTTCTTCTCCTGTCCATCCACGTATGTCCCTCCTGTCTCACCTCCATCCAACCTCCTCCTTGTTGGCCTACCGCTCATCCATCTCTTCTTACCATCTGTTTCTTCCTTCATCCCGTCACTTTCTCTCTCCCTTCATCCTCTTTCCCTAAACTCCATGCCAATACGCTTCCTCTATCCAGGTGAGATGGAGGAGCTGGAGTCCCTATGGCTGACAGGGATCTGCCACCACGAGAAGAATGAGGTGATGTCCAGCCAGCTGGATGTGGATAACATGGCTGGCGTCTTCTACATGCTGGGTGCTGCCATGGCTCTTTCGCTCATCACCTTCATCTGTGAACACTGGTTCTACTGGCAGCTGCGCTTCTGCTTCATGGGCGTCTGCTCCGGCCGGCCCGGCTTCGTCTTCACAATCAGCAGGGTGAGAGGGGGTGGGGGAAAGCGGACTTTTGTAGCAATAAAAACACACTGTGCTAATACTGTGATAGTTAGATATCTCTAACTAGTCCAAATAAAGTAATAGCTACATGATGGACTACCATGAAACAACCACTGGTCCACAGGGAAATGTTAATATTCCCCAACTGGCTGCAACTGGTTGCGGGAGGTTGCGATCTGTCATTAGGTGAAATTGGTCACAGTATGCAGCGCTGCACCAAAAACCTTCTCACAATTGCTTTGATTATTAGCACATTGCTGTGGCCACCTTTTAGTTCAAGATGCTGACTTGTCTGCTATCACTTCCCACCTGTTCCCACCTGAGTTTGCAGACAGGTTTGCATTTTCCTTGCAAACTACAAGCAACCACAGCAATCTGCTAGCAACCAAAGCAATCAGAAGAAGGTTTTTGGTGCAGCATGCTTTTTGCAGCAGATTTCACCCAGCAAATCCAGCAACCACTCGCCAGCTTATTAGGGAATATGCGTGTTTTCCCAAGCAACCTATTGCCAGATGGTTGCCAACCAGTCTGTAGGTCTGCGTGATTACGGCGTGATTGTTGATGATGTATGCTCCTTGTATTGCCATCAATATGCAATCGGTATCATTCTGATAAAATGATTATTATTGTCGGCACTCACGGGTATGAATGACAACACAGAAAACAATCTAATTATTCAGCAGTCGGCTTCGCTAAAGTAGGTGGTACAAGACATCCATCTGGCTTTAATTCTCAAACGAACCCCTGCGTAACTGAGTCGTTCTCGTCTGTGAAGTCACCGTCATTACTCGCTGCTTCATTACTTTCTCTAATGGCTCACAAATGAAGGTGTTTTATTCTTTGAAGCATTAGAGATGCCACATGTATAAAGTGCATTCCACTTAACCAAATCAAACTGCCGCTGCCAAGGTACACACACACACACACACACACACACAGAGGAGCTTTCTCCTTTAGTTTTGATGCCCTGGCCTTTCTGATGCCCATGAGGTACATATTTACAAAATGCTGAGCTGAAATCAATACTTCACTCAACAAAAAAAAATCAGCCACAGAACTGGAGAAGGTAGATTACTGGATCCCAGGAGACCAAAGTCACCCCCAGGGTATTTGATTTGCATTCCAATTGTGTTGACACGGCTCCGGTGTAATTCACTGCGTGCCTCTGAAGGTGAAACACTACAGGCTGAACCACGTGGCTAATTTACAGCAGAGGAGCCACACAATCTCTCTCCAGTTGATGTGCTGTTGTGGTGCTGGGATGTCTTGTGCCAAGAAAGCAAGGCTTTGTATTTAAAAAAAAAAAAAGTACCCCTCCTTACTCTCATATTCCGCTCCAGTGCTCAAATTTGATTATTTTGTGTGGTGTTAATTTTGCGTCTTTGCCGTCGCCTTGTTTATGACCGTGCGTGCGTGTCCGTGCCCCTTTGTGTAGAAGGAGCATCCTGTAGAAGACTTGTTGCTAAAATGTCAGTTGACTTTTCATTTCCAAAGACGGGCCGCTTGTTGTTTTTCATTATTGCATCATTATAATTTGTATGGGAACTGGATCAGAGACCAATTAGGCTTTGTGTAACATTCAGTGATTGCTCTCATTTACAGAAATTACCGCTGTCTTTGCTGCAA
Source organism: Andinoacara biseriatus (assembly GCA_015108635.1). Taxonomy (NCBI): domain Eukaryota; kingdom Metazoa; phylum Chordata; class Actinopteri; order Cichliformes; family Cichlidae; genus Andinoacara; species Andinoacara biseriatus. The sequence continues at coordinate 10,451 of VUQJ01011001.1, forward strand.
TGTGACAAAATAAATGAATGCCGCGTGTCCGCAAATGCAGCCAGATGATTCAGCGTGTTAAAATATTCAGGGGAAATATTCATCGAGAGCGTTGATTTGCATATGTAGCACAGAGCACGGGAATTGTGGAACAACAACAGTGGAAACTGCTGTTTATTAGCTTTCCGCAATCCCCGGCCAAAGCATCACATTGTCTCCTTCTCATTTACTTGAGTGTTTTCTCTCCAGCCGTGGCTTTTTCTTCCCTTTTTTTTCCCCCTCTCTTTCTTGCTCTGCCACTCCGATTGATTCCGCTTTTTTAATTTCACAGCATAATCCAATAAACCTTATTGTTATTGCTGCAATTAACATTTAAGCTCGGCAGTGTAAAAAATGAGACATCTGCCACGGCTGGCGTGAGTCACGTGACTTCGGTCATGGCTTCACGCTCGGTTAGCGTTCCCTCCCTTGGCACTTCTGTGAGCAGTTCTCCCCTGGCTACCTGCTCCTCCACGTCCCACCTGCATCACTGAAACAAATTAATTATATTGATTTAAAAAGCCTCTAATGACTTAAGAACTGTAAATGTATTAGAGGTTTAATAGCTCCACTTTTCACAGGTCTCGCGTCACGTCATGGCTAAGTTCATTTGCATCAAGAAACGTGTACTCGCAGCACACTCAGGCTGCATTAAATCATAAGCTGCTACCTGTTCAGGAACATCAAGGGTTTTTTTTTTTTCCTTTTGTTTCCTGCCTCTCTGTAACTACTTACAGATTTCACTGTGAAACCGTGGATTCTGTGGAGCCCTCAGGCCGCAGTTATTTCTATTCACACATCCTGCCCAAACAATCAGCTACTGTAGCACCTGGCCAGCAGCAGTCTGCCAACTGTTACATTATGTGAGCCTGCAGAGTCGACAAAATCCGCTGGTGAATATGAAGCACGCAATCACTAAATGTCCAAGATTCGATGCACCTCGGTATTAACTTCTCATTCCTTCTCCAACTGGTTGCTGCTGCTTATTCATGCATGGAAGAGATAAACAAAAAAAAATTATAATAAAAAAGTGCAAATATTTATCCTGACCGTGCCCTTTAACTCTGTAATTGCAATTTTACCCTCCACTATTGGGTTCAATTCTACTGAGGGAAGCTCAGTCTAAAATTAAGGTAAATGTTTCCCAAAAGTTGATTACATCATAGATGTCATGGGAGGGAAGACGTGACAGATTCGGCAGCAGGTGGGGTGTAATCAGAACAATAAAATAAGAAAAACAAAGGAGTTGAAGGGATGACTTATTATACAAACAGCCAGATGGGGGGGAAAAAGCAACACAGATGAGATGGAGAAGGACCAGATAAACATTAAAAGATGGTTCTGAGTGGGGTAAAAAAGAATTTCACAAAGGTGGGCGTGAGCATTTTGCTCTTTCTTGAATAGCGTTGAGTCATTTTGTATTTATATTAACCTCCTAGTTTTAGCCACTGTCAAGCTTTGCATACTTGGCTGTTAACAGACTGTGAAATTAAAAGAAGTAATGGCATTATTTAAAAACAAGAATGAGGGATGAAGCTTTCTGCTGCAATGCAGGCGCTGTCCATGTAGCTAATTAATTACCAGAAACAAGTGGCTTGGGAAAGAAAAACTGAGGGTCAACCAGTGCTGTTGTTGGATAAGGGGTAGAAGAAGATTTGACATCCTCTCAGCAGAGCCCTGACCTCGGCGTTGAGATGATCTTTGAACTTTAACAGTGGCTGAAGCCTTCTTTTATTTCCATCTGCAGAAAAAAAAAAAAAACGTGTAAAATCATTGTTGGGAATTGATCGGATCCTTTACCGTCCCCATCTGTCACGCCTGGTTTGCTCTCCGCTGTACATCCATATTTTTTTTCTGAATATTGTATCGTAGATCACTGAATGCAAATGGAACAGTTTATCTTTCTGTCACTACGACACTCAGCTAGCGTCTCCTTGGCTTGGCCTTCCTCTTCATCCCTAATAACTGCCGAAGGATATTGTTCAGCTGAATTCTAATCACATCGATTAAAGGTATTGACCGGTGGGTCCGAGGAGTTCTTCCAGTCACTTGGCCTTTATCAATCATCCCCCATCAGGGTGCACTATCCTCTCTGAATCTTCACACTCTTCACTTGCACTGTCCTGTCCCACTTTATCTCTTGCCATATACAGCAAGGTGTTAACAAAATCAATACAAAAAGCTGGAGTGGCTTTTTATGTTTTCTTGTTTCTCTCTCTTAAAGTTCTTCATTAGATACAGTGACTTTTTTTCCCTTCACCTTCTTTATGAGACGTTATTAGTTGAGTTTGTGTCATTAACTAACAAAACACGTACATTTTAAAACATGTCAAAGCATTTTCACCTTTTTGTGTATCAGTCCACCCTGTTTTGCATCCACTGTACATTAAAATGCGACAAAAAAACTAAATTTTTGTCTGTTTTTCAGTCATAAGGCCAGCAATTAATCTCCCACCCTTCCCTCTCCAGGTAGCCCCATACCCCCACCCCCCCACACCTTAAAATAAATCATAAATCTGGCGCCCTTGGTTACCTGGCCTGTGTAGACAGCTGGATTGACTGATGTAAAAGTTTATCACTTCTGTCAGATGTGTTCAAGATAGATGGGTGAACACTGTGGCCAAAAACACCTCTGCCGGCTTGTGTTAAAATGCAGTATTGGTGAATAACAAATGTTTGAAATGTTCACCCTTTAATGGCCTCTCTTACCTGTCTTTCTCCCACGCAGGGCATTTACAGCTGCATTCACGGGGTGCAGATCGAAGAGAAAAGCAGCTCTGCATTGAACTCGCCGTCGGCCACCATGAACAACACTCATTCCAACATTTTGCGCCTCCTACGCACGGCCAAGAACATGGCGTCCCTGTCAGGGGTGAACGGCTCACCGCACAGCGCTCTGGATTTCATCCGCCGTGAATCTTCTGTTTACGACATCTCTGAACATCGGCGCAGCTTGGCGGGCCACTCAGACTGCAAGCCACCCTACATGCCAGAAGACAACATGTTTAGTGACTACATCAGTGAGGTAGAGAGGACGTTTAGCAACCTCCACCTTAAGGACAGCAATTTGTATCAGGACCACTATCTACACCACCATGGCTCAACACTAGGGCTTAGCGGACCTCCTCCCAACAGACCCCATAGTTTGGGCAGTGCTAGTTCTTTGGAGGGCGGCATGTTTGACTGTGACAGCCTGGGTGGAGGGGTGACTCCTATTTTTACCACTCAGCCCTGCTCAGCACTGACCCACAGGAACATGAGCAAGTTTGACCTGCTGTCTGGACAGACTCCTCCCTCGGGCCAGAGCTTCAAAGGAGGCCTGCCCGACCTGTACGGGAAATTCTCCTTCAAAGGAGGTGCCTCGAGTTCCACCTACATCCCTGGACATAGCTATTGTCCGGGGAGAGGAGATGACGATGGGAATATACGCTCAGATGTGTCGGACATTTCCACGCACACAGTAACTTACGGAAACTTGGAGGGTAACGCCAAGAAGCGCAAACAGTACCGTGATAGCCTGAAAAAGAGGCCGGCCTCTGCCAAGTCCAGACGGGAGCTGGACGAGATTGAGCTCGGCTACAGGAGGAAACCTTACCACATCAGTCACCACCACTATCACGGCCACCGCTCTGCCTCCCCACCGCTGCTGCCCTCTGAACGCAAGAGAGGTGGCGGAGGAAGTGGGGGAGGTGGGGGAGGAAACAACGATGGAAACTCTTATCTTTTCAGAGAAAAGGAGAGTGTTAGAGATTTTTATTTGGACCAGTTTCGGCCCAAAGATGGTGTCCCTCAGTGGGAACATGTGGACTTGACAGAGGGTCCTGGGAGCAGAGACGGAGGAGTAAGTACCTGCACCTCCCTGGTACCAGTGGATGACTTTCTTCAGAGCAAACCCAAGAAGTCAGATTCAAAGAGCGGGGGAGGTTCTGGATTGGCAGGGGGAGAGTGGGAGTGCAGGAACTGTCGGGCAAGCGGGGGATTAGGGGGCAAGCAGATGTCCATGCATGGAGGTGGGTATGGTGGCGGTATGAGCTGTGGGTCCTCGGGGGGTGGAGGAGGCAGCCGCCCAAGCTCTGCGACCTGCATGCGCTGCGAAGGTTGTAAAAAGACAGGAAACCTCTACGATATCAGCGAAGACAACAACCACCTCTTGGAACAGATGGGGGGAGGGTCAGGTGGGGGAGGAGGGGGAGGTATGGGCGCGGGCCCTCAGTCTCAATCTCAGGCACAGCAGAGGCGGAAGAGCGGCGGTTTCGGCAAGCCACTTAGGCGGCAGCATTCATATGATGCATTTGTCGATCTTCAGAAAGAGGAATCAGCTGGGATGGGCAGTTTGATGGGCTTAGGAGGAGGTGGAGGCATGAGCGGTGCAGGCATAGGAGGAATGCTGCCCCCACCCAGAAGTGTTAGCTTGAAGGAAAAAGAACGCTACATAGAAGGCACCAGCCCCTTCGCGCACATGTTTGAGCGTCACGGGGGCTCCGAGAGAGAAAGGGAAAGAGACAGGGACCCCTTGTTTTATGGAGGTGAGAGCAGGACGGGCCTCTTCAGAGGTGGTGAAGGCCTCCACCGACGCTCCATCGGAGAGAGAGACATGAGAGACAGAGACAGGTCTTTGATGGAAGGAGGGGGTGGGGCAGCGTTCTCTTTATCCAAATCTCTTTACCCCGACCGGGTAAACCAAAACCCCTTTATACCCACCTTTGGCGATGACCAGTGTCTGATGCACGGAGCCAAACAATATTACATGAAAAAGCAACAGCAGCAGCAACAGGTTGCCAAAAACAGCCGAAGTGACTTCAGGAGCCAGATGAGCGCAACGTCATATCTGCCAGCATCTGCCAACGCCGGGGTGATGTCCAGTGCAACGCCCCGGTTCCCGAAAGAGCTCAGCCTTGGTGGAATGAACCACCACGGCTCCATGCTGGGGGTCGGACCCCCACGTCCCTTCAATGGAAGCAATGGCCATGTGTACGAGAAACTCTCCAGCATTGAGTCTGACGTGTGAAAGACAAATGTGGGAGGAGGGGTGGGAAAATGGCAACGGGGGGAGTGAGGAGAGCAATAGAAGCGCATCTAGTTTTAGGAGATCAGGGATGATTTTAAAGACGCTGTAAACACACTGTAACCCTAGCCCATATTGAGAAGTCAGGATTAGAGGGGAAAAAGATAAGGGACTAAGGAGGAAAAGACTGAAAGGTGGAGACTGAAATATAAAAAAATGTTTAGAAGGAAAAGAGAAATAAAGGATTTTTTAATTTTTTTGCAAGAAAATATGGGTAACAAATCAGGACACCCTGGGGAGGTGTGGGATATTACTCCCTTCTCTCAGAAACGGCCAAAGCTACTCTTCTTTTACGTCCAAACACGGTCAATAAACATCCCCCTCGACTCAAGTCCATCATTTCCATCCACCAGTGTGGTAGAAGTCGGTGTACTCGGTCGGTGTTGCAATGTGGCGACACCTCTCCTTAGTCTGATATTGGACGTGTCGAGCCTGGTGCGATTCGATGGCTGTCTGAAGGGCTCCTGCTGAGCACTCATGAGGAAGAACAGCGAGAGCAGAGACGGGAGCGAACTGCCCATCTGCCCCTGTGTCACTGCGGAAAGTAGACATTGCCACGTTTACTAGAGCGGCGACACGGGAGATGACTGCTGCCTCCCTGTCTTTCCCTCGCTCTCTCTCGATGGAGACAGCCCCGTCTGTCCGTCTCTCTTCCCAATGCACTCGTCCCGCTTTTCTGTTCTGTATATCTCCCTCTTTCTCCCAGCCCCATCACCCCCATCCCCACCCCCCAACACCCCACGCTTCTCCTCCTCCTCATCCCCGACGCCAAAAGAGCTGATCTTGTTTGCTGTGAGAAATACAATCATGAATGATAATAAGATATTCTTATAGAAAAAAAACAGGGTATAAGAACAACAATAATACTGATACCGTTGTGAATAACAGAGATGTTTTAGTGCTGATTATAACACTGCTTATGATATCACTAAGTTTTTACTTGTTTTGTGTTCTCTTGGTAAAAATCTCACTGCTGTTTTAGTATCTGTAGTTGTTTCCTGTCTGCCACTAGTGGCAGCAGGCAGGTTGTTCTCAGTTCAACCAACAAGCCAGAAAGACTGAGTCCTTAACTCCTTTTTTTAAAAACTTTTGTTTCTTTTCTGTAGTATACTTTACTCCATGTTCATGCATTGATTTGCTCCTTGTAAAAAAAACAAGATCTGGAAGACATATTTGGAGTCGGCAGATCCACGTTTGACATTTCAAAACATCACACACATGCACACACACACACACACACACACATTCAGTATCTGTCCATCTGAACTTGTGTTTCCTTGAACGACAACGTCTCGTCAGAAGCTGAGGATGCTTGGGAGGAAGGACGTGCCTTAACGGTCTCCGGTGGAAGTGTCCTCCAAGTTCACAAGCGGCCCTGGCGCAGCAGCACCAGGACGGAGCGGCACGCTTTAAAGGCTGCTTGGCGTTCTCGTCACATTTATGAGCCAAAACTGCAGTAAACATTTACAGCGGGCTTTGAGGCGCTGCTGCTGCTGCTGCTGCTGGTGGTGGTTTAGATACAAGATACCGTTTAAGATCTTTTATAACTTTGTAAAGCAGTATATTTCATATGTCAAGTATGGGCAGTGTTTTATGAGCCAATTGTATTCAGGATGTCCCATTGTTACGGATAGACCGATGCGTCTCAATTCACAACATGGCAGCCTTTTAGAACACTTCTTTTTATTCAGGTTACATAACAACAGTCATCAGGCACTTAACCTTTCTCGGCCTCTCACTGGTATCCCGTCGAAGGCATTGCTTTTCTCGAAGAGGGCCGAGGGGCTCACACAGGAAGCTTTTGTTTGGACATTGT